>QRFB01003399.1:0-49192 GCA_008931105.1 Oenanthe javanica | reverse complement strand
CATAGTGATCACTAACCAACATGCATGTACATAATCAAAAAAATTTAAAAAAATTCAGGGTATTGTTACATTACTATAAATCATCATTTTAATTTGCATTCGAACAAAAAATAACAAATTATATATGCATTTGATCAGTACCTGCAATGAGCATTAGAAAGAGTAATGAAGATACAGTAAAGAGGGGATAGATGAGCTGACAAGTGAAGCAAAGGGGGTTACAACTTTAGAGATCCTTGTAAGGTGGTGCGTACGTGGCGGATCATGATATAGACACGTGTAATTTTTTTATGTAAGACTTTTAGTTCTTTATGTAACCTTGGACAGTTGCTGCATTTGTTTTGACTACAGAGCCTTCGAGATTTTAAGTTCTTTAATTTTTAGATTTTTTTTTCAAATATTATAATTTTTTTTAATATCGTTAATTTTTGCACTTTAAAATATTAAAAAAATTATTTTTCACGGTTGCTATTTTGACAACATATAAAAAATATGCGAAAATATATACATATCAACAGAAGGCAATATATAATACATCATTATGAATTATTATAATCTTACATATGACCCGTGAGCAGTTGGGCTGTTAGGCCTGCTTAAACGAAAATAGTAAAATTAATACTTACAGGAATTAAATAATTTACAACAGTTGTAGAACATAATAATTTGACAGATGATCGTTAAATTGTTGAGTATAAATTCGTAATTTTATTTACAAGAGTTTCCAAGCTCTACTGCCGTTCATATTGAACTTTTTAAGCCTACCAAAAATCATAACAAAAATGAGAAGTAATTTTCCCTCGTTACTCCACCTTCCGGAGAAGCCATACCATTTATTTTCGCAAAAATCTTCGGTTTTCAACCGTCGATCGCAGCTATATCCCGTCGTAAATCCCACATTCCCGTATGCACTGCCCAAATTCATTAAAATGTCAAAAAAAATTCGATATAGTTTTANATTCATTAAAATGTCAAAAAAAATTCGATATAGTTTTAACGTGAGAACATGAATCGATTATTATTACCTTATGACTTCGGTAACAATGTTGAGCACACTGAAATTAATGGGATCTTCCTTGATTTTCTTCCTCTCGCATATGCAAATGAGAATTATAAAGATGACCAAATAAGTGAGTTGCGAAAATATTACATTCTCTTTTATCGCTTTCCTTTTCTTCTTTTTCAATTCTTCGTCACCTCCTCTTCTAGGCATGAATGAAGTGTAAGGAGGAAGGTACCTGCCCAAACAATTCAAACAAAATTTAAAAATAATGTCATGATTAATTTAAATTATAATTCGAATTATTTAGAGTGGATTAGCGTTTTGATTCGTACGTAATCGAATATTCCATTTTGTGATTGATTAAGGTGACACATGCAGCAAAGATTTAAAAGAGTACGTCTTAGAAGTATGATTACTCTCATTTATATAATCCCTCGATCCGACTCATTTCTTTACGGTTTTTTTCAATACTTGGCACGCATTTTAAAATATATATAAATTATGATTTCATAATTTAGTTTTAAAATTTTCTTTTTTAAAAAAATATTAAATATTAAATTTTTATTCAAAAGAAAAAATAATTTATGAAACTATATTTTATAGAAGCCTTAAAATATGTGTCAAACACTCTGTTCTAAATATAAAGAATTAAGTCGAATAAAGGGAGTATGTATTACTCCCTCCGTCCCAACCAATTCTTTACACTTTCCTTTTTGGGACGTCCCACCCAATTCTTTACATTACTAAAAATAGTAACTTTTAACAATAAATATATTATTACATCCACTACTTCACTCCACTTTTTCAACACTTTACACTATTACACCCACTACTTCATTTATTTTAACAATAAAATCACTATTACACCCACTATCCTTGGTCTCCGTGCCCGGACCAAATGTAAACATTTGGCCGGGACGGAGGGAGTATTACTTAAAAAGGGGTAGATGCAAGTTTGATGAGATAAAAAAAATACTAAGGTTTTATTCTATATTTTTTAGTATATTGATTGTATCGACTTTATTGATGAATCCGCTTTGGGAGGCGGTATCCCAATTTTTTCGTCTTGTAAGCAGACTTTGATTGATCGAATGCTTTTTCTCTGCTATTACATTACTTTTATATCACGTAAAGCTATTACTTTCTTAAAAGTGTATAAAATATAGCTTAATACGTATGTTAAATAGACTATAAAACGTTAAATATGATTGTTATTGTGCGAATGTTGAATATGCCAGGTCTACCGTCCTAGGTTAGTTGTTGAATAGACTATTATACGTTTTTCTTTTGTTAAATAGACTATTATACTTTTTTCTTTTGTTAATGACCATAACAAAAATTGATCTCTCCATTTCGATCTTACTCATTTGTCGATATGGATAAGCCATATAAACTCTGATACCATGTTTAAGTTTAAGATAACTAATTCAGGGGGTGTTTGGGGAACTTTTTTTCAGAATAAGTCAACTTATTTTAAGACAAAGTTAGAGATTCCTAATTTTTTTCTGAAAAAAGTTAATTTTTTTTTGTAACTTATAGAATTTCAAATATACATTAAATACTTGTATAAAAAACATTTATCAAAATATGAAATTTTTACCCGAAAATAAGTTCAAAAGGACTTATTTTAAGGCAGGCAAAACAGGCCATCAGTCATAAATATTTTTACATCATAAACTCGTTTGGTTTATCTTACATGTAACATATAAGTTAAAAAGTGTATATATTTTTCTCTTAATTAAGATAATATTACCTATATTTTAGACTTCTCGCGGGAGAGTTTTGGATGTTCATTCTACCTTTGACTGAGAATACCAATTTCAGAATTGGTATTTAGATATAGGTAATTGAGTTTCATAAAATAGTGTTTAAATTTTCTGTAGGATTTAATTAAACTTGTGCATCTCGATCTCATTTTTTCCTTGCGAGATGAATAAAACTGTGCATCTCAAGATCAATAAAATGCATCAAATTAAAATGAATGAGACGTTGTAGAAGCTCATAGTAAACTTACATCATCACTACGAACAAAACCAAGATGGCAGGGGCAATTGTAGCAATATCAAGCACAGTTTCACCCGTATGCCTCGAATTCACAGACTGAAACAAGAACCCCACCAGTTTCTGATATGTGTTTAGTCCAGTTACTCCATCATTATGCCACTCCATTACACCAAGCAGTATCCACTGTATTACTATAAATCCTAAAACTGTTAAAACCAATAGCCAAGAATGAAGGCCCGGGAGTAAATGTAAATATCCTATTTCTCTATTTTTTTGGAGCAAATATTTTGCTTCATCTTTCTTTATGTATTTCCCTAGCAACCATATGGTAAACCTCAAGAAAGACGGAAACAGAGTGTTTCCTAAGAGAGCTTGAGGGATGAGAACCCATAGGAGCCCGGAATTCTTTGCAAATACCATCATGTTTTCGTTTGTTGGTACGAATCCACAGCTTGCAAAAGTCGAAACTGTTGTGAAGACAACGAAAGTTGCTTCTTCGAGATGTTTTCTTTTTAGCACTTGTCTAGCACTTGAGTAAATGCTAAAATATATAGTGACTAAGGTTACTCCAAGCACATGAAGTACTAGTAAGTATCCCAATACTACAAAGCCAAGAAATTTTATGGACTTGTACTTTAAGTATCTGGATGACGACGACGAAGATTGCAGATGTAACACACTGTTACTGGTAAACATATCAGTAATGTAATTATTGTTACCATTTCTTTGATTAGATGCAGATTCATTTGATGGATAGAATTGATCCTCTTCGTCATGAACTGCAGCTTCTGCAGGGATCATGACAGCCAGGTCCATATTGATTAGTGCAGGATGAATATTAATCGAAGAATCTGAAATTGATGATGTAGTGTCAAATGCAGCTGCAACAATGTTTTTGAGAGTATAAGTAGATAAATTCGACAAGTCTTGTTCGAGTTTGAGAATCCAACGTAAATGAAGACCGATCATCGAAGTAAAAACCTCTGATCCGATGAACATTAAAATTGTGATGACAATAAGTTGAGCATCCGAGAAAACCTCCATTTCCACCACTGACATACTTGACACAGTGGTGGCGGATACCGAAGTAAAGAACATGTCAAAGTTGCTAGTGCCATTATGTCTCGGCTTCATGGATTTGAGTACTACAAATCCAACCCCGGAAACAGAGACAAAGTATATTAATTCTACAACGAATGCATTCATCTGCAGGAAGATGTAACGGTAGAAATACATGGTAAGAAACCATGTGGATCTGAAAAAACTGGTCATTTTCATGCATAAACAATTACACATATTTGCCAGAAATTTCTTGTAGTTCATCTCGAAAAAATTACTGGGAAAGATATGGCACATTGAATGTGTTTGTGTATGAAAAAGGCTTGCTTTGCAATGAATATTGGGATGCATAGATGCCCCTTATTTATACAGTACATTTTGCTAAATGTAAGTGAAATTAGATTGGCATTAAAAAATGGAGGAAAACTTATTAGAATAAGTTCAATGCAATGCTAAACGAGGTGTTATTTTTATAATATAGCATAGGGATGAGTAAAAACCGAACCGTAAATCGTAAAAACCGATGAAACCGCACATAATTGGTTCGGTTTTGGTTTTTAAACGAAACCGAACCGATTAAAACCGAACCTCACCGAATTATTATATATATATATATATATAAGATATTATATTAATATATACATATTTATGAACCCGTAAATAATACTGATGCTGAATTTATATGAATAAAAACACACTTCTTAAATTAGAAAAGAAGATTAAATCAACTCATTGCATATTAGAAAACAAACCCAAGTCAATTCAATTGCATATATTAATTCAATGTATCAGATTGATTTTTTTCTGTTAATAGGAATATAGCCTGAATATAAAACGATTAATGACATAAAATAATATCAAATTTAATATACGATAATTTAAAAATATTCACTACATGTTTTATTATTATTTGAATGTAAATAAAAAATAAAAATAAATTTAATTTTATATATTAATTTGATAACCGAAACCACACCATAAAAAACCAAACCGAACCAAAGTGTTTGGTTCGGTTTTGGTTTATATTTTTAAAAACCGCACTTAATTGGTTACGATGCGGTTTCCGCTCGAAACCACAGCAAACCGCATCACGCTAATCCATAATATAATCATATAACATAGCAATCTAATTTAATGTTAAAAAAAGTGTTAAAATAAAAAAATGTTTATATTTTAAAATCAAGTATAGATATAACTATAATTGTCATATGTGTATATAATTGAAAAATTGTAGGGAAATAAATATAAAAACAAGTTTTATTATTAGTTCTATTTAAAATCATGTATTGAAGCATAAAATCTATTTTAAAATTTTTGTTTTACATTTATTTATTTTTATTTTAAAATTATACACTGGAGCATGAATTTTATTTTAATATCAAAATATATTTTTTGATATTATAATATAGCAATAACTATATTTATTTTAACATTAGAATTAAATTTCCTCAGAAAAAAAAGAGGTAGAGAAAAAGAAACAGAAGTGAGCAATAGCTAGATGGTCGGCTGCAGGTAATCCCATGCAATCTGCCTTAGTGCCTTTGCGGGCCAATGATCGAACTACACGTTGAACCCATTTTAAGGAAACTCCTCTCAGTACGATACTATTAATTCCAACTCGATGGCTCGAACGGTGATGTATTATAAGCGGAACATATATGAGTCTGTTTGACTTAATTTACAAGTAATTTATAAATTAAAAATTATATATATTTTTCAATTTATAATTTACTTAAAAGTGTAGCCAAACAGTACCTATAAGTTTATAATTAATATTTTATTGAAAAGTATTTCATAAATTTTTTACATTTGTGAATGCAAGTTCTTTTCATTTATTATTATTATTAATGGTATTGGAGAATAATTTTGAGAACTAAAATTTGATATTATTCTAATACTTATAATCCAACACGTGAAAATTTAAAACCGCAATCTATTTATTTTTGAAATTTTTAATTCGGTTAGTAATGGATTGATTTTAGTTAATAAACGGATTAATATAAAAATTGAATATATATATATATATATATATATAATTAATAAACTTCACATAATTTAGAAAGTAAAATTTAGGTTATAAATAAGTGTCCCACTCCCTGACAATCGATTGTCTGAACCATCTATCCGCGCTTTTTTCCGCGAATAACATTAACAAGTAAACTTTTTGTGAATCCGGAGATCCACGTCATCTATCTGCGCTTCTGTAAGGCTAGTTAGGGTTTTTTCCGATCCACGAAAAAAAAACGTAGATAGATGTTTGTTCAACTATCGCATGTCAGGACCAAAACCCTATAAATAAAGGTCATATTACATAAACTTATTTCTCAACTTCATACAATTCAAAACCTCAAGTGATCAGACTTGAAAAGTATACAGGACAATGGTTAGAATTTATAAGCTTAGACTGTGTTAATTTTGATGGAATGGAATGAAGGGAGAATGAAATGAAATTTATACTCTTATTTGAGTGAGATTAGAGAAAATGTTTATAATTTTCATTTCATTCCAAATGATTTGAACTAAAATTTTAACTCACATGTTTTGGAAAGAATGCTCCATTCTATTTTTTTCACCATTTTCCCTACAATTCTCATCATAAAAAATTTAGACTCCCTCATTTTTATTCACAATTTCACTCATACATTTTTCTTTATTCATAAAATTTATATAAATTTTTTTATATTATTTCATTCTCACCGAGTGAACACAACCTTATAGCTAGGTGAGAAGTACCTGGTACAACGACTTTCATGGGAGGGTCTTAACATTATGTCACACCAAGCCACTTGACACAAGAATTGATTAAGGACCAACACTCAAGAATCACAAAATTTGTATTAATCATTGAAAATATATATATATACAAGTTCACAATTTTTTAAAAAATTATAATATATATCATGTATATTACAATAAATGGTTTGGTTAATGTGAAATGAAAATTGAATTATTTATAATGGTTTGCTTTTTTGATTTTTAAATTGTCACTTGATTTAATTTTAAATATCAGTTTTAATTCCATTTCGATCACGTTTTGATTTTGTTACTTACTCTATCTATGTACGTAATATTTCGTATTTTTTTAGAATAATAAAATAGATTAATAATAATAAAGGATTAAAATTGGATAAAAATTAGGAATTAAAATTAGATTAGAATAATGAGCTTTTTTGAATATTGGTCGGACTTGAATAACAAATTCTAATAGATTTAAAATTTTGGGATTTAATACTCTATGTATTTATATATATATATATATTCATCTTTGTTATTGAAATTCGTAGAATTTTTCATACACACTTCAATTATCTAGTAAAATTCGTACTAAATTCAATGTAACTCGGAATTCGTTGATTCTAGACTTGTTGGAAATATCTTTTCGTTCTCTACGACTTTCGAAGAAAACATTTAGGGTCAAAGATGTGAATTACATATCCGATCAGAATTGGAATCATGGAAACATTCAAAGTTTGATATGTGATTTGTTTGGTTAGGTGTAAAAGATTGAACATGTGTTTAAGGATGTGGTAGATTCTTAAATTTCGGAGGTGTTATGTGTGTTACATGATTTTTAGTGACAGGCTTGGAGGTAAGTACTTTTTGACTTATTTTTATTTTCAAAAAAAAAATTAATATTGTAATTTTTGAATTTCGTATAAGATATAAATATTGTTTTCGAATTGTATAAAATATAAGATATGAGATATGAGAGCCCGCAAGGGTTGACTCAGTTGGTTAAAGAGATGAATATCATCCTCTTGGTCACATGTTCGAATTCCACGGGAGGAGAATTTGTGATTATGCCATCTGGGTCAGAGTCTGTCGCACTTGTGCGCTTTACCTGGTTCACGTGATTTGCAGCCTATTGCGTGAGCCCGTGGGTTTACCCAGTGCGCACCCAAAGGGTAGCTGTTGCGGGTTCCCACAGTAAAAAAAAAGATATGCGAATCTTTGAAAACTCAGTCTCTACGTTTCGAACCCGTTCGTAATTTACATTCAACCCATATTCAGAAAGCCCATTATTTGGTTGAATAAAATAAGGGAAGTGTAATTTCCTTGGAACTCTAAGAGGTCGTTTAGTTCGTGGTATCTAAGTATGAGTTTTGTTCATTCCAAGCTCATACATGGTGTTTGGTTTAAAATTTTAAATTTTAAATCTCATAACTCAAACTCATAAGGTATTGGTTTTTGATACCTTGGAGGGGTATGAGTCATGTGTATGAGAAATCAAATTAAAAATTATTATTATTATCTTTATTTATAAAATTGCATGTTAATTCTTGAAATAAAAAATTTATAATTATATTGTTTAATGTTTGATAAATAATAATGATTTAATTTTCATATTAACTGTTTATATTTATTTACTCATTAAAAATATATTAAATTCATTTCACCATTCAACCAAACACATGATATCAGGAATGTACCACCTTAACCCGATTCGTGATTACAATCCGATACCACCCGGTGAACCAAGCGACCCCTAAATACCCAAGATATGTGGGAAATTGTTTACCCACCTCACCCTTAATTACTTGAAATTCATGTGAATTCAAATTTCTACATCAACAACCAAACAATTTTTCCCACTTCCTATGAATTTTAAATACCAAGGAACTAGTACTTCCTATAAGAGGTTAATTTCTACATGCAACCAAATAAACACTAATTTTAATTCCTAATTTCTATCCAATTTTAATACTTTTTATTATTACTAATCTATTAATAATCTGTATGTGCATTTATTGTAATTCGTATACATTTTTTCATTTGAAACCTCAAATTAAAAATGATCACGTTTGATTCAGCTCTAAAATGAAGAAACTAGTAGAAACAAAGTAGTCGTATTTATCTGGACAAAAAAAAAAATTGGTCGTATTTAAGTAAAGTTATTATATTTTTATGACGTAGGCACGTAGCCGTTAAACACCGACCGATATAGAAGTTGTTTGGCTAAACTTTAAGTCAGGAATTTAAAGACGTCTGTTTGTCATAAACTCTGACCTAAAACTAGAAGTAAATATTATGCACTTTTTTTAGTGACTTATTTTTTTTTTCTATTTTGATAAAAGTTATCTCCATATGTCATAAATTACTCATAAATCACTTTTTTATTATATTTTTAAAAACTCATAAGTTACTCAAAAATTGGACTAACACCTTAACACTAAGTATAGGAGATGAATTTTTTTTCGGGGGACGACAGAGGATGAGTTAGTTTATCTTGATTTCCCCTATTCTAACAACTCTTATAAATTTATTTTAGTTTTTTATATCTTCACTCAAATAATATTATTTTTATAAAATTTAATATATATATATATATATATATATATATATAATTTAATCTTTCAAATTAATTGATATAGAGAAATTTTATAATCATTCTGCCCACACCAATAGCAGAATGAGGGGGGAGGAATGTATAACATGGCCGAGTGGCCGGATGCCAAAAAAATTATAGCGTTGCATGTGGATAACTCAATAATGCATCTAAGAAGTCAAGTGTACGGTCTAGTTGTTGCACGTTAATTTATAATTTATCTATATTTATACTATTATTATTAAAATTTAAGTAAAAGTAATCTATTGGTATATTAAAATTATTATTATTTGAACCTTATGAGTTTTAAATAATTATAAATTATATAGTATGAACTTTTATATCAATAATAATATGAATATTTTAATCTTCAGTTCAACTTTATTTAGAATCATAAAATTTTATTTATGATGGAGTATTATTAAAAATACAAAATATTATAAATATCAAAATCACTTTAAAATTACGAAAATACTTTTTATTTATTTATTATCTTTATATTTTGAAGACTGTTAATTTAAACTCGTATTTAGCACCAGTTTCACATGTACTCGTGCCCTTTAATTATGCAAATTCATATTTCTCAATCAAATAAATATTTTTACTAATATAACGACAATAATTGGTATAAACTTGTCGTACGATGAAATATCGATTAATATAACCAATTATTGTTTGTAATTGGGTACCAAGTCATTGGTTTCGATTAGATTGTTGAGAAGTATTCGTTCTCTGCCGCGTCCAAGCCGTGTACATTATTCACCGTAGTTTACTACAAATATATATAAATGTATCTTTCTATCGATATACAAGATATAAGATGTCGTGGTTCATGAACTCTCACTTTAATCAAAGGTTGGAATAAGGATAATGTTATGCAAACTCACGTGTCACTCTCTCTAAGAATGGAATTTATATTTTAATTTGTGCTAATTTGCGATTACTCGTCAAAAATATAAATTTGATAATTGTTTGATAATATTTTAATATATTTTAACGTGCAATAGTACTAAACAGGACCGGGGTTTGTATGTGTTAAAGTAACATGTTTACTCTTTCTGTGATATTGTCCAACTAAAAATAATACAAAAGACTTCAAAATATGACGCAAACATTATTTGTTTAAATCGAGTTATTTGGTAAATCTGAACCATATTTTACTGGATGAACAAAACTTTTTAAGGAATATAATTTTTGAATGAGACTGAATGAACCATGTAAATGAAGTACACGTTAAGAGAAGTGTAGTGTCAATTTCCTACTTCTAGGACCCTAGTACCGTAGCCATTCGAAATTTCGAATTGCCAACAACCCCAATAATGTTTTTTTTCTCGTTAAATTATATTTACATTAAGGATCAAAGGGTAGCTCCTAGTGGAACTACCCCACTCCACAAAGGAGTAAAAGTCATTACAAGTAAAGAGAGCAAGCTCTCAAATCCATGGAAGAAAAGACATTGCATTATAATAAAATCAATGCCTAAACACTACTCTAGCTATTGTAGCTGTTGAAGAACATGAGTTTAAACATTTTCCTTCGCGACACCAAGATGTGCATGGGCTTCGTCTTCATCAGCTTCAACATGTTGCTTGCTTATGGTTGCACCATACCCAACCATAGTCATCTCCTTTTGCAACTGGTCGTTTTCAGAAAGCTCGGCATAGTCCTCCCCCTGATCCTTCCCCTCGTTCAATGCTAGCATTTGAGCTGGGGCCTTACCTTTCCCCATAGCAATGGCACCCCCGTTCACCAAAGCTGAGATATCCACATGAGTAGCTACTTGAGCAGCACTCAATGTTGCAAATTTGTCATGATCATCAAGACCATCCAGAGAAACAGGGCAGCCGCAAAAGGTGTTGGAATCAAAGAGCAGGTCCCCAAACCCAACAGGGTGGACTCTATCAGGAAAGTAAGAGGCATGCTCATAGGTGACTTTGACAGGAGTATCTCTCAAATACTCATTGTCATTTCTATACAAGGGAACCCAAAGAATTGATGGCTTGGCAGCAGGGAGCAGTTCAACTAATATAGAAGCTGTGAAATAAAAATCTTGGGAAGCCACAGAAGGCCCCATCGCATACATAGGACCAAGAAGGTTCGTAAGATATTCAATTCTTGGTTTGTTGAGGTAAGCCCTGGGAATGCAAGTCATGATAACCTAAACAAAATTTGCAGTAGCAAAGGGGTAATTGAAGTTTAAACTGAGCTTCCAAGTTTTGACTACAAAGACACTATTTTTAAAAACAAGACAACCCTTGTTCAAGTCCTCCTGCTTACGGTGAAAGACGAAAAAATCCCTAGGATTAAATTCTAGCCTATTTATACCAGCCCAATCTTCCATCACAAGTTCTTTAACGATGGCAATAGAGATAGAATCCCCCACACGAAACCCAATTAGGGCATAACTACTCATTAACATAATCTGAACAATATCAAAAACAGAAATGCTAACAAGGTCATTAGCTAAGAGAGAATCGCTTTGAGAATGGTTCATAGAGGTTACCTGAGTTTTGAAACTAAAAAACCCCTCATCGTTCACAACCCTATCTATCAGAGGGAGCTTCTTGAAGGTGTTTAAGGAGGAACCAACAGCTTGTGGCAATTTATTCAAGAGAGGGTGAAGAGATAACCCAGAAACATTTTTGTGAATGGTTGAGAGTCGACTTATTCCAATATTTGCTAACCACTCTTTGTTCTTCGGGAATAAATCTTCACCCCCATGAAAAGACGAAGCTTCAGGCACCGGATCCACAACTTCCGCCAAAGAAGAGTCCAAGGGAGAGTTCAAAGAAGACAAGTCCTGCAAATCGGGAGGAAAATCAACATCGGAGTCTAAAGAATTAGGAGAAGACGGTGTAAAGCGGTGATGAAGCATGATTAAGAGGGAAGGAGGAAGAAGGAGGTGGCTGCTAGGGTTTGAGAGGGGAAGAGGTGAAAGAAAGGGGGGGAAAGGAGAAAGAAGGGAGAACGAGAGTCGACCCCAATAATGTTATAATCTATTGATTATAATAGTTTCATTACAAATTTACAAGATCCTCAATTATTGATTTACTATTATTAGTGTAACAGGGGAAAGAAAAGAGGGGAAAGGAGAGAGAAGGGAGAACGAGAGTCGACCCCAATAATATTATAATCTACTGATTATAGTAGTTTCATTACAGATTTACAAGATCCTCAATTATTGATATACTATTACTAGTGTAACTAGAGTTTTCAAGAACGGATCAGTACGCATCGTAATACACCAAGTAACCAAGTCTCCAATAGGTTGAGTACGCGAGTATTCTTGGACTTAAAAGCTAGGGCAACTATGATTATTCTAGTTGACATTTTAAAATTGGTTTCGGATCTGGCTCAAGTATAAAATAAAACATTTCAATTTTTTACTAATTTAAGAGTATTTGCTAATTAACTGCCTATAAAAATTAATAAAACTTGCAAAATTGTTAACATCTGCACAATGCACAAACTTCAGAAGAAAACAAATTATTAAAATCTGTCAGTCACGGACTGTTACAGAACTAGGGTATTTTAAACATCAACTACAATTCCAATACCCAAAGAACCCTGGTAGACAAACAGAAATGGCAATAACAGTAGATGCACACTGCAGTAGAAAAAATGGCCAGAACAGACCCTGCCGAACCACAAAACTATACAATTATCTGTTTGTAATATTCAAGATCATTTGGCACCTCTTTAAATGAATTAACATGTAAACTAAATGTCAAACAGATTATAAATATACTGGTAACTATGAAAATAACTGTCGAATATAAAGAAACTAATTAAGACAGCGTTGTTAAGTATACAGATTTTACCTGAATCCACCATCCGTGCAAATTTTACTTCCACCGTGTCCCGTTTACAATATCTGTTTACAATAGATCGTTACAACCCCTCTCTGGTCTTCCCCTTGCTATTTAGAATATATTAATATCAGAAAATCACTTTACAGATGAATGCTCAAAGGGGTACAAAATAAGACCTAGCTCCTATATAATTTTCCAAAGTCCCTACCAAGGCTTTCAACAAAAAATGGAAAAAGAGATGTTACCCTCTATATTCTAAGCCCATGGACCATTAAACACTGTTTGACCAATATCATCCTCTACAAATTTACACCAAGTTTTAGCTAATGTTGTATTATCTTCAATTCTCTTCAGCCAACCTTTCAGGATATCACCCAGACTCCAAGAATGGGCTTTCATTTAATTGTATTGCTGCCGGTTAACAGAACTAACTCATATTTCAATAGTTTTTCGGCCAATTGATTGGTGCAGGCTGGGATGGCTGATAAACACTTGGTGGGGGTCCATTCATGTCAATAGGTCCGGCCATTGCCTGGGTTTGCTGTATAATTGGGTGAATGGCAGCTCCCGTTACTGGTTGTGCAGGGTGGTATATGCCAGCAAAATTTCCATGACTGACCTGGGTTGCAGAGAAAGCCATCTGAGCTTGAGGAAGATTGTACAAGGAACTCGCCTGCAAGCCAGAAATATCTCTACCAGGAGCAGCAAACCATACATCTGGACCTTCACTCTGCAAAGCACAAAATTATAATTCAAACTTTATAATGTACCTCTGAAAGATTTTCCATTGAATACAATCATATCTTCATGCATACGTCAAAAACTTGAGTTTTAAAAGGAAAGCTATGAAACTAACAAAGAAAGTAAACAAGGCCCCCCCCGCATCTCTGTTTCATAAATCTTGCATAAAAAATCTAAATGTAGGATAAAATTTAATTAATCTAATAAATGATTAAATTTAATCTAGCTTTAAAATAATAATAATAATTATTATTATAATATAATACACAACAATTACTAATTAATAATATCAGAGCTCAGAACTGACAAGAAATAGACGTGGCAAAATAGCCTTCAAACTAAGGAAACAAGACAAGATGTTTTCCGATAATGCTATTGATTAAGGTTTGTTGACTAACTTTAGTTCGTATCTGACTAAATCCATCAAGTCCAGATCCGATGATTTATCATAAACTTAATTGGTTACAGAATCAGGGATTATATAGCCAGATTTCTAATAAAATTAACCTGATCGTAAACAAATTTAAAATTTATAACTTTTTCTTTATTCCAAGTAAAAGATTACCACTAGAGCATAATTTGCCCCAACTCTAAAGTATGTTCACTTAAAACAGAATATTATAATTATAATCAAACCAATATTTCAATACAATTTGATCTTACATATCATATTTAATGTGACAAACTCACCCAAAACCTTAAGGTTTTATTAGAAACCACAAAA
Source organism: Oenanthe javanica (assembly GCA_008931105.1). NCBI lineage: Eukaryota > Viridiplantae > Streptophyta > Magnoliopsida > Apiales > Apiaceae > Oenanthe > Oenanthe javanica. The sequence continues at coordinate 34,523 of QRFB01003399.1, read as the reverse complement.
TGGATGTTATACTACCACTACTACCTCTTAGTCACACAAGTGGACCACTATAACAATCTACCAGGCAAAGTTAAAAACTCTTTTTGTAGAAACCACTGATGGATCTTGTATTTTGAACACCACTCTTCACTCGAAAGCCCACAGTTCCATTCATTAGGACTGAAGAGTAGATCAATGGAATCTCATATTTGGGGCAATATTAAAACCTAGTTTGGGTCACTATAAGCTTATCTTGGGAACTACAATTCAGACTTATGTCCAAAATAAATTTGTTGAGAATATTATAATTACTAAGATACAAACTGCATCAAAAAAGCTATGGTACAATGTCACATGACCAACTCTCCCAAAAAGGTTTTTGCAGGAGACACTACATGGATCATATACTTTTACCAAATCATAACAATTATATAGTAATTAATACACATCGGCTTCGATGATGCGCAGGCCTAGACACTTGAATCGAGAGGCGCTTAATAAAAACAGCCCAAAAGCCCAGCCCACATTTGTTTAAGCCCATGTTATTGACATAAAAGAGTGGAGAAAAACCCTACATTAAAAGGCGCAGCTTTCATAAAACATAACACAACTAAGGACAATTCTCTTCTTCTTCAACCGAGTTTGGCCCGTTTCAGACCGAGTTCAGTGACAATTCTTCTTCTCATCATTCGTTCTTTTTTGGGTTAATGTGTAATTGTGTGTATATTTCTACAATTGTATATATCATGTATATATATATATATACCAACTACCAAGTAAATATATACAATTACATACTAATATACTAATATGCATACATACATCCTGCGATGCTCGGACTCGCCGGAATACCCGGCCGACACGACACAACCCGGGTAAGGACTCTTCATTTTCGGCAACTTACCTTAAACTTTGACTACTATGTGGAAGAGAGAGAAGAAGAAAATAGAAAAAGAAATGGAGAAGTGAAATTGATGTATGAGAACCGAGATTGAAAAGCCTTAATTTATGTAGCAATTTGTTATGCAATATAATTAGCTTCCCAATAATAATGCATATACAGTTGTGCTCATTTCTAAATTATAGTAATAATTCTTTTACTATCTTTTACTAACATACCTTATTTATATTGACAATCTCTTATTTATTAGATTTGACTCTTTAACTTTTAATATCATACATATCATAAATTTATAATAAATATTATTATACCTTTTTTCAAAAGTTTAATAATTACCTTTAAATAAAAGATACGTGTTTATTTTATAAGTATCATATTAAATTTGAAATTATTATTGCCAAGTGTCATATCCTTATAAAACGTGTCCCCAAGTCTTTGATTTTGGATTTCAAAGAATCTGATACTCCGATTTGTATCGTTGTCGAATCCTTCTAAAAGAGTCTCAACATCTTTATGAGCAATGCTAGGGGTACAGAAACTGTTCCCAAAATTCTTCCCATANAAGAGTCTCAACATCTTTATGAGCAATGCTAGGGGTACAGAAACTGTTCCCAAAATTCTTCCCAAATAACACATCGCACAGTTTTTTTTAATGGAGTTCATATATATACAGTAGGGGCCCATTACATTTATTAGCGAACAACAAATAATAATGTGATAACTCATCATTTGGGAAATTTTTTGGGAACTCTAACATTCTCCATGGTTATATTCTTTTTATCGGTTCGATAATTTCATCTTTTTATGTTCATTGTAATGGATACATAACATACATTTTTGTTGTACAGGAGCAATGGCTATTGAGAAAAGTGATATTATGAAAAACAATCCAGCATGGAAGTATGCAACAGAAGTTGAACCCGGAAATCGTGACAAAATGCAACGCAACTTCTATACAAGGAGTTTATAGAATGAAAGAGCACTGAACTGCGGGACGCAGAAATGCAATAAAATGTACCAGAGCTACCATAAAAGTAAGAAAAAGTCAAAAAGGAGATGGAAGAGTACATTGAAACTAAAAAGNTTATAGAATGAAAGAGCACTGAACTGCGGGACGCAGAAATGCAATAAAATGTACCAGAGCTACCGTAAAAGTAAGAAAAAGTCAAAAAGGAGATGGAAGAGTACATTGAAACTAAAAAGAAAAAAAGAAATGAAACATTACATTCAAGCTATTACAAATTCAGATTCTGAAGATTCCGTGGATGATATTATGCAAGCATTGAAGTCTAACAAAGCATCTAAAAGTGTAGCAGCAAGGGTAAAGAGTAGGATTTCAAGCTCAAGGCTAATTCCAAAGGGTCCTGATCCAAAAACAACAATGAAGAAGAGGAAGGGTAATGGGCAACTGAAAATATATGGAAATGATAACGTGTGAAAGGAGTTAACAGCCCAAGCTTGTATTGCATTTACTAGATGGATGTACAACGCAGGAATACCCTTCAATGCCATAAATTATGATAGCTTTCCAGTAATGGTTGAGGCATTTGGACAATACGATCCACATATGAAGCCACCTATTTACCATGAGGTTAGAGTTCCTTTGCTAAAAAAGGAAGTTGATTACATGGGAAAATTTATAACACACCATGAGCAACAATGGGAAAAGTTTGGTTGCTTTTCAATGTATGATGGATGGACAGATGGTGTACAAAGATCCTTGTTCAATTTCCTTGCTAACAGTCCATAGGGTAGTGTTTTTATTGCACAGTTGATTCATCGGCTTATGCGGAATTGGGAGGAAAAGAATTATGAGTGTCTTTCTGGATACATTGAAGAGATTGGGCCATCTAATATTGTGGAAGTGGTTACAGTTGAATACAACAGACTGGCCCGTAAAAATAAAACAACAAACTGTTGTGAGAAGCTATTTACAATTTGGAATTTGAGATGTGTCTCTTGTGCATTTTATACCTCTTGAACATGAAAACTCTTAAGAGGTGAAGTATCTGCATCTGTTTTGGACTCTGTGTGCAGCTCATTGATTGGATTTGATGCTTGATATATACTCAGCCTCCAATGATAAATATGTCAAGGCAGTTCACCATTGAACGGGAGTTGATTACGACTCCAAAACTCGGTTCCCTACAGCTTCTCACCCTCAACAGAATTGCCAAGCAGCAGGGTAATTTGAAAGCATGTTTGTGTCAGAAAATGGAAAGCAAATAAATATTCATAGGAGTCGGCTGGGAATACGAATGGCAAAATAATCCAATCCACTCTGACCCGATTGGATTTTACCGAACCCGAAATTTTGGATTTGGATTTCAGCCCGAACCAAACCCAAATCCGCTAAAATTCCGATATATTTATATATATAATATTGTAAAATATAATTTATTACACATAATATACATAGATATAAGATAAATCTGTTTCTAACATTAAGACGGGAACTTTGTAAATTGGATCCCACACTCAACATTATAACTAAGAAAATGTGTGGGGTCTTTATAATATTTTTTCTAAATTTTGTTGTAACATATTTAAGTATATTGTTATATTTTTTATCAGATTTCATGATTTGCTGTATGTACTTCAGGGTGGTGAATGGAGCTCTTGAATGTCTCTCTAGGGATCTTGGGATCGCTGAAAATACTGCATTGCAAGGCAAGTCTTCATAGAAATATAATGATTTCAAGTCAGAGGATCATTACATCATTATCACTGTGAGATTTCTTATGACACTTATTAACATGTAGAATCTCACGGCGGGTCTTTCCAGTGTCTGTATATGTTCATTTTTTTATTTTATTTTTACTTAATAGTCAATACTCAATTAGTGAACTAATGATTTATTTTATCAACATATAATAGATTTTATTGGAACTGTATTACACAAAATTTTCATTTTTATTGATATGTGAAGTATTAGTTAGTTGTTAATTGTATATTAATGATTAATTATTATCTCAAACTCGTGTAATATATTATATTTAACTATCTTTTAAATTTAATCATTCGTAATTTATAAATGTAATTAGTGTTAGTGATATTGAACTTGATTACTTTTTTCTAAAAAAAATTGGATACCCGAAATAAACTCGATCCGATCCGAAACCCGATGAATTTGGATTTGGATAACCCAAAAATATTTGAATTTGAATTTTACAAAAACATGATTGAACCAGACATGTTGCCATCGTCGGCGGAAAAAGAAAGAGTTGTCGAGATTGTTTTGATTCCCCGATCTGGTCTTCATCTCCGACAACTTATTTTTAATTTTGACAACCTATGCAAGAAGAAGAGAAGAGGAAGAAAATGTAATATATTATCCTTTATAATTTTACCATCTTTTACCAACTTCCCTTTTATATGTTAATAATGTGTTATGTATATTTAACTCTTTATAACTAATGCATACATGTTATAGATTTATAATAGATATTATTTTATCTTTATATTTTCAGATCTTTATATTAAATGAGAGAAAATTATTTCATATAGAGCAATTGCATGTCCAAATCTAAATGTCGGATCCTTATAAAACGTGTCCCCAAGTCATTTTGGAGTTCAAAGAATTTGACACTACGATCTATGTCCGTGTCGGAGCCTTCTAAAGGAATTCAAGCATCAAAGGTATTTGCACTTAAAGTGGCATGATTTGTGCTAAGGTTTATTGAGGGGAAAAGAAACCTGCAATGGCATACATTTACGAGGCAATGGAAGGGGCAGAAGAGGCAATTGCAAAGGCCTTTAAGAAAGCTGAGAACAAATACTCAAGCATCTTTGAAATAACTGATAACAAGTGACTAATTTCTGAAATCTTCAAGTTTTTGTTCATTAGGTATGACTTATGACATGTCTTAAATTGTTATGGGAGGTAAAATGTACAACTACAACCACTACAAACACCTTAATCCGGAGTTCTTTTATTCTAACTTGGATATCGAATCGGATCAAGAAGTGATAAAAGGACTCTTCACTTGTATTGAGAAAGTGGTCCCTAGTCAAGCTTGAACAAGACAGAATTGTGGACCAACTTCCGGTGCACAGAAATGCAGATGATCTCATTGGCATATCGATGGCTACAAGGAAGAGGACAACCAAATTTCCCAGTATATTTGCATTTAAAAACTAAAACATAATGCAACTATGCAAGAAATTTTTGGTGAATCTTTCTGTCCAGAATACCATAAGTAGTTATGTTCATCATTATTGTATTTCAGCGGAGTGGTGAATATCTTATGGTGGTTCTGCTCCCAATTTGCAAAGATTTGAAATTAAAATCCTTAGCCTGACTTGTAGCTCATCCGGATGCGAAAGAAATTGGAGCACATTTCAACATATAATTGTAGTAAATTATTAATTCCAAAATAATAAAAAATAAATAGCTTTGCATTCAATTTGTATGCCTAACTGCTTACAAAAGAATATATATCTGTAGTTTCATACCAAAGGAGGAATCGACCTGCCCAACAACGTTTGAATGACCTAGTTTTCGACAAATACAACAGAGCATTGAGACGTCGATATACCATTGATCCTATCTCTTTGAATGATATTGATGAAAGCAATGAATGGTCAATGGGGAGGCTTGATGGAGAACATGATGAAGACAATGATTTTGTTTTCAACAAGGAGGATGGATCAACTTGGAAGTACATAGCAATTGCTTCCGGTGCGGGAGAACCTCGCTGTAAGTCAAGGTCAAAAAGGCATGCAACTTCTTCACAAGCTAACAAAAATAAAGGAAGCGTCCATGCAGTTCAACGTCAACTAGTTTCCGCTTAATTGATGAGAACTATGTTACTCCGACTCTTCTGTTTAGGTTGCCGTACCCGTGTCGGACACTCGGACACTCGGACACGACACTTATTTCGTGTCGGATCCTTTGACTAAAATGTGGACACTTTGACCAATTTAAAGATCAAATATGAGTCAAACTTACGATTCAAAATAAATATGTGAGAATAAAGAAAGAAGCAAGAATGAGATAAGGTTGGAGACGATGCCTAATTTGCAAAGTCCGGTACAATATCATGTTTAATTTGAATTCTATTGTTACTTTTTGTTAAGATGTCTAACTTATCACACTTGTTATTAATATATTATGACGTGTCCCCGTACCCGTGTTTAAAAATAGGACAGTGTCCCCGTGTCCCCAATTTTCAGAGTTTCCAAGTCCGACACACGGATATGTGTCGTGTCCGGTACTCCGTACCCGAGTCAAAGTAACATAGGATGAGAACGAAGAAAAGGAAGATGAACTTGAATTCAAGGTGGGGGATCTAACACAAAAGTTGATGATTTTAGTGTGGATCTTAATGAAGATGACTTTATTAGTCCTTCACTAGTTCTATTATATTTGGGAGACTTAATTCAATGTTATGTTGTTTAAGAACTAAGACTTAATTACTATGTTTGGACTTCAATGTAATATTCCGAGGACATAATTTATTACTGCATGTATCATGCTTCCTCCCCTATTATTATTTTTTTGTCAGGCCCTATTATTATTTTTATTATTATCCTTATACATTATATCTCCAAAAATGATAAACATAGCATCTGCCCAAAACCCATTTCAGCACCCATATAATGGATTTAAGATATGTGAAATGCTTTTTTAAATATATTTTGACATTCTATGTCAAAAAACAATTTTTAGAATATCATACAAGAGAAGTAGGAGTGACATCTATTCTTCAGGTCATGTGTGAAGCCGAAATCCAAAAATGAAAAAAATAAAATAAAAAGGTAAAGCTATNTCCCCGTGTCCCCAATTTTCAGAGTTTCCAAGTCCGACACACGGATATGTGTCGTGTCCGACACACGGATATGTGTCGTGTCCGGTACTCCGTACCCGAGTCAAAGTAACATAGGATGAGAACGAAGAAAAGGAAGATGAACTTGAATTCAAGGTGGGGGATCTAACACAAAAGTTGATGATTTTAGTGTGGATCTTAATGAAGATGACTTTATTAGTCCTTCACTAGTTCTATTATATTTGGGAGACTTAATTCAATGTTATGTTGTTTAAGAACTAAGACTTAATTACTATGTTTGGACTTCAATGTAATATTCCGAGGACATAATTTATTACTGCATGTATCATGCTTCCTCCCCTATTATTATTTTTTTTGTCAGGCCCTATTATTGTTATTTTTATTATTATCCTTATACATTATATCTCCAAAAATGATAAACATAGCATCTGCCCAAAACCCATTTCAGCACCCATATAATGGATTTAAGATATGTGAAATGCTTTTTTAAATATATTTTGACATTCTATGTCAAAAAACAATTTTTAGAATATCATACAAGAGAAGTAGGAGTGACATCTATTCTTCAGGTCATGTGTGAAGCCGAAATCCAAAAATGAAAAAAATAAAATAAAAAGGTAAAGCTATTCACAAAAAAATGTAAAAGCGAATGAAATTGCTAAAAGAGCAATGGATTTTTTTTATTTTTTTAATGTTTTAATCTCAGGTACCAAAAATATGCCATTTTTACTCTCAAATTGTTCTTGGAAGGGCCAACACAATTTGACATTGTTGCAATTTTATAAGGAATAATTTTCTGGCATATATATTCTTAAACAGAACGATCAGTTGAGTCAGATGTCAGAGTCATGATGATGAAGTGAGGAAGATATACTAACGAAATCATGCCACTCTGTACTGTAATTAAAAAAAAAAAAGCAAGGTTCTTTTCACGGGACGTGTGTGTAACTGGGGGAGTAATAATAAATATCTTTGAAGTAATTAAGGGCATAATATCTTTCCAAAAAAGACTAATTATCCCTTACAGAAAATAAGGATTCCATTTATAAGTCAACACACTTTAGGAACTGCAGAATAGTAGTATAGAGTAAGAGTAATAAGGGTATTTATGTCATTACTGAGTTAGTCTAGTAACCTATAAATAGGAAGACCCATTTGAATTTTCATTTTATGCTTTATGATTTGATATGAAAATGGAACTTGGTTCCACTAAACTCTCTCTCTCTTCTCTCTAACTGAATCTCTCTCTAGATTTCTTCCTCTAGAAGCTATCTTCTCTAGCTCTCCTTGCTATCTCTCTATCTTTCTCTGTTGTTTCTGTATATATATGATCTATTCTCTCTAAATTCTATCTCTAATCTGCTGTTCTATCTGTTTTTCTTTGATTTCCGCAACAGTTATCTCTCTAGTATATAGAAACTCACAAAAATATTAAAAAAAACTCAGGAACTCACAATCCTGACAAATTAGTGTTAGAACTCATAAATTTGATCAGCTAATGCTTCAGCATTGTTGTGCTAGCCAAACCACGTTGAATGAAGTTACAAGTGTCAAAATTGCATCACTATTCAGTGAGTTATGGAGTCGCACAGCAGGTGTTTGCTTTATGTGCTCAACTACTTAGATCTGTTTAGTTCATCATAAAACTGTTGTTAATTGAAGTATTGTAGCTATATTACTCTCATTTTAGTTGCATTAGAAGTATACTGTTAGTATTGTGGAGAGAAGTACAAAAAATAAGCGTTATTACTGTTCAATTGCCATCAGATTGTTTAGTGCTGGCTGTTTCTTGTGAATTGTTGCCAGTTGTTCTGTGATTTTTGTTAGAGTGCTGTGAGGCCTGAACTGTGTGTAGTAAGTGAGAGTTATTGCTTGGGAGAGTTGAAATATTGTTGTGTGAAGGACTGAAAAGTCTAAGGGATTGTGAATCAGTAGTATTGTAGTGCGCCCGGAAGCTGTTTGGTGAATTGTTTGTGAGGAAATTGAAACTTTGTGGACGTTGAATTTTGAATGGATATTAAGCACAAATTGAAAGAGGAAGGTGAGAAATCCTAAAATGAACTATTACGAGAAGTACACCAACAGTGTTTGTGGTACGGGGAGCAATCTAGTAAGAAATTTCAGAGGTTGGAAGATTTAATTGAATTGGCATCTCAGGAAATGAGTATATTGAAGGAGATGAAGGCTAAGAAACAAGATGAAGGATTTATAAATCCTTTTTGGGTGGGTAACTAAGGAAAAACATGGCAATCTCAGGCCATCAGGAAGGTCTACACATGAGTCACAAAATCTCGAGTTGAATTTTCCTAAATTTGAAGAAGAATCAAGGATCCTTGAAGGGTACAGGATTGTGAGCATCAGTTTGTTGTTTTTAGCATAGGAAATAAGATGAAAGAGTGGTTAAGCCCGATAAAAGAGGAAAAGGTGGAGTGGAAAGAGGAGGCACAGATATACAAAAGAAGAGGAAAGTGTTTAGAGACCCTGCACATGCTGCTTTGAAAATTTATGTAGGAGAATCTATCTATGATAGAAGAGCCCGGGGAGGGCCAGGGATGCTGGCCAGAGCAGGAATTCATCATACAAGCACTACAAGGAGGTAAATCAAACTCACTTAACCCCTTACAATCTGAAAGCTGCACAGGTGAAAGATCAGAGGAGCTGGAAGAATTTCCAAACATATGACAACGGAAGGGAACTGCAACACAAAATATAGGACTATACCAAGTCAGTTGGAAGATACAATGAATACAGAACTGTGTCCGTACTGGCATGAGCTTGAGGATCAGCAACATGTGTATAGGAAAGTTTGCAGAGATAGTCCAACAGCTGCAAATTCTCCTGGTTTGGGAAAGAAGTCTAGCCAACTTAATAAGAAGAATATGTTTATATTTGATTCAGGTGGTTTTGTGCAAAAAGATCATTCAAAAGGTGTTGAGATGATGTTCAAAGAAATGATCAGGATTAAGAAGTGAAGATAGAAGTTGCAATAACAAACTCAGCATGTGGCCAACATGGACAGTGGCAGGTAGGGCTGTAAATGAGTCGATACACTCAAGAAAGGCTCAAAAAAATTCAATTCGCGTTCGGTTCGGTTTGTAAACGACTCAAACATGAACGCAATTAGTGCATATATATAGTAAACGGTATTTATGTCATTACTGAGTTGGTCTAGTAGCATATATATAGGAAGACTTGTTGTGTTTTCAGTTTATGCATTATGATTTGATATGAAAATAGAACTTGGTTCCACCAAACTCTTTCCCTCTTCTCTCTAACTGAATCTCTCTCTAGATTTCTTCCTCTGGAAGTTATATTATTCTCTATCTCTCCCTGCTATCTCTCTATCATTCTCTGCTGTTTCTCTGTCTATTTCTGATCTATTCTCCCTAAATCCCATCTCTAATCTGCTGTTCTATCTATTTTTCTTCTATTTCTGTGTTATCTCTCAAATATATAGAAAATTACAAAAACATTAAAAAACACAAACTCAGGAACTTACAATTCCCGACAACACATTTGGACTTCATTCTAAGGATTTTTTTAGCTAAAATCTACCCAAATACTAGTAAAGTAACATCAATACACTAAAATTAGTACACAGGCTGCAAACCAATGCAGAAACTTTGTAAATCATTCTGGTAACTTAATGTTGACAACTATAACTAAGCTAGTAAACACCCTTTAAATGCAGATCAGCAATCCATATGAACAAAAAAATATTAGAGATCAAATTATGTCTGTTTTGCATAAGACAGTATATAGCAAAGAAAAATTAAAACGAACATTGGTCCCGGTTCCCTCTAAAACACCTTCTACTACCAAATTAAAACAATAACAATGTCTTTAAAAGTTTAAAGCAATATAACAGCGAGGTTTTAAGAAAAGTTCATCTTTGAAAGAATGGCATCGCCAAAGCATGCACAGCTAGATCTTTGAGTCCAACTATGATTCTAGAATTTCGTCAGATGTGAAGTTGATAGTACTAACCTGCTGCCCAGCAATGAAGAGATTGTTTTCTTTTAACTGGACCGTATGAAGATCTTCACTAGAACTTGAATGTCCTGTTGTAGTTGCTGAACTGGGACTAAAACTAGCAGGGGTAGAACCATATGGTCCATAAATGCCAGGTGCTGCCACGTTATTAGTATTTCCAGTAGTACTTCCTGCTTTATACTGTGGAAGTGGATATTTATTAGTCGACACTGGAGCTGGATACACACTACCCACTTGAGGATGTGGTGGTAGGAATGCACCATTACTTAAAAATTGGTGTATGGCCGGCGGAGGAACATAAAATGGGAAGTAGCCATATGGAAAATAGTTGGGATAATGGGGTAAATGCATCCCAGCTGGTTGTCCAAAAACAGGAAGTGTTTGCTGCGTTACAGCTACTGAGCTCGGAACAACCCCAGCAGCTTGGGTCACAGGAGGAGTTGAAGCTGTTGTAGGCAAGATTAAAGTGTCCCCGCCCTGTAAGTGACATATACAGGCATTAGCAAGCATAAAAATTTAATTTGATGGACAGTAAAAATTTATTTCAAATCAAAAACAAATTCGTAAACTGCAAATATTGTGGAAAAGAAGGGCATGACATTTACTACCAATAACCATAATATAAACAGACACAAAAATTAAGAAAGAATGATGGTGGAACTTGTCATATAACACTCAACTAACTGGTAGTTACCAAAATCAAGAAAGTAAATTTTGCCCATTGTCCCTTACAGGATGCAACATCAGCAACAACTTGCTTTGACATGGTATACAGGCATCAGCCGAAGATTTCTACTATATGTCTATGCATCAAAACCTATTTCTCCTCAGCCAAACTGAATATGTCAAATTGTTAAATAATTCCTAACACATCCCCACCAAATACAAAAACGATGAATGATGTTATTAGAAAGACGTATTTAGAAAGTTTAAAATCATTGTAAGATGGACTCCAAAACAAAAGAAAGACAACCAAAAGATATGACATTAAACCTTGACAAAATGTCAAAGGATACTTCAGTTAATCACCAAAAAGTTGATGTTTAGACCTTCATTGTGCCTATATGCCAGGAAAGAATATAAATCACACAACACAGATCAGTTATTGGAGGGTAAACCATATNAGGAAAGAATATAAATCACACAACACAGATCATTTATTGGAGGGTAAACCATATTTAAAATGATAAGCAAACTGCAAAATCAACGGGCTTGGGAGATTCTAATATAAACAAACCTCTTGAGATGACTGAGAAGTTTCTGGTTGTAACATTGTCACATTTCCATTAACTTTGGTTGATATTTCAGGTTCATAGAACGGTGATAGACGGCCCTCATTATCTCCACCAGATCGATAGAATTGTGCATAATAGCTGGTAAAGTCAAAAGGATGCTGCACCTGTACAAGAAGCTAACATGATACTCCAAAGAGGGAAACAAAGATGTATGGAATNGGAGGATAATCTTCTTCTTCAACAGACATCAATTCATTGTGATTGCTGATACATAAGAGAACTAGTCAAAATTCTTGAAAGTTTTAATTGAAAAAATGGGTGTGAGTAAGAAGAAAATCAATGCATGTGATATAGAGCATGTTTGGCATAGCCTAAAAGAAATACTTTTTACTTAAAGTTGTTTTGTTCATTTACAGATAAAAAGTAAATTTTTAGAATTTAGTTAATACACTTCAAGTTCAAAGNGATTCACTGAACTCAGGAGCCACCCTAGATGAGACATGGACTTCAGAAATCAAACTTTCAGATACATTTGGTGATGCCGGAGGATAATCTTCTTCTTCAACAGACATCAATTCATTGTGATTGCTGATACATAAGAGAACTAGTCAAAATTCTTGAAAGTTTTAATTGAAAAAATGGGTGCGAGTAAGAAGAAAATCAATGCATGTGATATAGAGCATGTTTGGCATAGCCTAAAAGAAATACTTTTTACTTAAAAGTTGTTTTGTTCATTTACAGATAAAAAGTAAATTTTTAGAATTTAGTTCATACACTTCAAGTTCAAAAATATGTATATTTCTAACTATTAGTAAAATTTTAAGTTTTAAATTATTAAAAATGTTTCGTGAATTCACTTTAAGTTCATAGATATGTATAACATACAAGTGCACGGAGATATCCACCTGAAAAAATTAGCCTTGGACTAATTTTTACTTCTATGTTAATGTAACTAAAAGTACCAAGTACCAACTATTCTAGTCCTTGCATACGTTATTTCACGGTGTTAATATTAACTCACAAGGGGCACTTTCCAAGTAAACAAAGGAAGACTTAAGCAAAATATCGAGGTTAGCTGAACACAAAATAAAAGAAAACGAACAATATAGTTTCACAAACAATTTCCAAGTAATCAAAGGAAGACTTGAGAAAAAAAAGATAAAATGAAAGAAAATTAACATTATATTTTTACAAACCTTGCCTGCTCCGCATTTTCTTCCATCCCTTCAGATGTTTCAGGGATAGCTGGACTCTTCTCATTTTCAGGACAAATAGGAGAGCTTGTACTCAACCCAAAATTAGCATCAAAACTTCCAAAAATAAAGCCAAATTTTTCAACTTCTGGGACATGGATATGCTTTGGAATAATAACCTGTTGGCTATCTGAAATGAAGGTTTCCTCCAGCTTCTTTTCCAGTTCAAAAGTAGTTTGCTTCGCATCTTGGCTCCTTGCCTCATCTGGAATGGCTGGAACCTCCGACATGGGAGTTGTATCAGGACCTACAGGAAGAATAACATTTGTTGACTTAGGTTTCCACTCCTTATTAAGCCCCACTACTGAATAACATTTTTTATCATTGGTCATCATTCATATGCAATGAAGTAAAAAATGATAATCTAACTGACAAGCAAATATAGCAATTCTCTACCAGCCAAATTTATGAAATCGGCAAAACTGGAATTAGTAGATCTACTATTTTAGAAAACACATAATCTGCATTACATCCTTACTAGAAACGAGTCACCAAACCCATAAGAGGGGTGGGTTGAAATGATCATGCTAAGACCATGACAGAAACCTACTTATGCTGACATGGTTAGTGAAAAGGAAATGGCCACAGCATCTACGTAATAGCGATATGGCATAAATTGCTATCTAAAGAACTCGAAGAATATTGGGAAAGGGCTGATACATCTAATTAATTTGACATCCTTACCTTTATGTGGCCCGATAACTTCCAGCAATTGGACAGCGTAATCTGACAAAGGTATACTACCAGTAGGGTAGCTGTGAGTAGAAGCTACAGCACTAAAAGATTCTGAATGCTGATCCTTATGACCCACCGGGGATATGTCCACTTTTTCATGCATGAAGGATGAGCTACCAACCTCTGAGGAAACTGTTCCCTCAAGCATGGAGGAAAAAATTCTCTTAAGCTTAAGAAAAATATATGTTAACTCCAACTGAAACAATATGCACAACACTCTTACACTTTGTGTTAGTATTGCTTTCGTCCGCAGTAGATTTCCTTGGGAGTAAATCGTCCAGTTTAGTAACATCACTATCTGCAGCAACAGGCTGGCCAGAATATCCAACATTCTTACACTTAGAAGTTACATCAGCATAAGTATCGACATTGACGGTTGACCTGCAAACAAAATTTGCAAGAAAAGGTTCATCACAATATGACAGACACTTTATAACTAGAATTCTACAAAGAAGAGAAAAAACAAGTAAAATAGAATTCTGTTAAAAATGAAACTGAAATTTAAACCATGGCCAATTTAAATATGAACTGAATTACCTTGCATGAGATGCTTTCTTATCCTTAACATCTTGGGAGTTGGACAGTGTTGAGATGGCAACTCTATCCACTGATACCTGACTAGTTCCATTTTCCTTGATGGAGACAAAGTTCTGACCAACACCACCAGCATCTGAAAAGACAGATTAAAATAATACTAGCTGAGTGAAAGCTTGTAAGAAGAAACACTTGAAAAAAAAACTGGCACTTTTTACGTAAGCAATAAGATCACCACTGTTTTCTTTTGATTATTGCACCCTTTAGAAATGTGTCATAAAAAGAGCACCGCATGAGGCAAAGGCTCTTGGAAGACACAATAGGTGTCCTAAGACTACCACTTCAAAAGAATATACCTAATACAAAATCATGTCAAAATATCATGACATGTCATTTCATTGTCCCCCAACTCCAGAGGTTGGATAGCCATCAGAATCTATTGCATTGAAAGGAAAAAAAAACTAACTAATTACCATGAGTTATATAACGAGAGAAATAGTTCCCTCGCTCACCCCTATTCCCCTGCTCCTGCATTCCAGGTTTCAACCTTGACCCCGCTGAATCCTTTGCAACCTGCATGATAGAAACATTGATAAATATTACAATACAGATAATCCAAAATTTCAGAACAAAAGATAAACCAAAACTGGCAACTTTGAATGCACTTCACAAAGCAATAAACCCATTACTTTTTATACTAGCCATTAGTTTACTCTCGGAAATCATGATCCTAGTTACATGTTTAAATATATAACTTAGGATAAGACAACAAATTACAATATATATATATATATATATATAATGCCTATAACTGTACTTCCGGGCTTGACAAGTCATTAGAGTAATGTGAGAGATTCCAATATATTCTAGAATAATTTAGTATCAATAGGCATACAAAAATAATAGTTAGCAAGGTACATATAAGTTGAAGAAGTCATTGCAAGAATTACCAACAGATTTGCTAATTTCATATAATTAATTAATTTTTCCTACTTTTATAAAAAAGTGGTACCTCTTTCCGCCCACGCTTCCTTTTAACTTCATGAAACGAATCTGCATCATAAAATTAATATTTAACATTAAATCGTGCAAAACAATCTGTAATGAAGAAACAAATAAATCACCAACAATAACAGACAAGACAATAAATAAATCGAAAAGAATGACAGCTAGAAAAAACATATAAACCATAACGTAATTACAGTGTTTCCATATATCCATATCTTAACTAGATACACACTACATCACTAGCACGCAAAGTCTCAATCTTGTCACTTACAAAACACAACCAACACTTCACACACTCTCTCACCGCAAATTCATATCTTAAAATCAAACAAATTTCCATAAAAAACTCACTTTTCGAGACACGTAAACCCCAACTCCAAACACACACAGATACAAAAATCTAACTCACCTCTATTTCAAACAGCAATTAACACAACAAAAACACATTTATAATCAAAAAGCCCTGAATGCAAAAATAAATCNTATCCATATCTTAACTAGATACACACTACATCACTAGCACGCAAAGTCTCAATCTTGTCACTTAAAATTAAACACAACCAACACTTCACACACTCTCTCACCGCAAATTCATATCTTAAAATCAAACAAATTTCCATTTCCCCCCCTAAAAAAACTCACTTTTCGAGATACGTAAACCCTAACTCCAAACACACACAGATACAAAAATCTAACTCACCTCTGCTCCAAACAGCAATTAAACACAACAAAAACACATTTATAATCAAAAAGCCCTAAATGCAAAAATAAATCAAAAAAAAACTTACAAATTAGCTTTCGATACAGACACACACACACACACGCAATCAATTGATGAACACGTAAGCTAAAACAAACACTAAACAAATTAGATTAACATCGATAAACAAACAACATATACATAGAGAGAGAGAGAGAGGAGACCTTGAAAGAGAAGCTTCTGGACAGTCTCGTTAGGATCCATATTACATTCTCTAAGCATAGAATAAACCTCTTCATCGTCATGATTACCAGAGATCTCCTTTATGTTTTGGATCACTTTCTTCACTCTCGCCGGAATCGTAACCTTGCCTCCTCCATTGCTCATCTTCGTCTGTGTATATCTGTGTGTGTTTTGTGTGTGTGAGTGTGTGTGTTCGGAGAGAGAGAGAGATTGGGGGAAGAAGAGAGGAGAGACTTTGGCGAGGGTTTTTGAATTTTTAATCTTATTTTTTTCTTCCAAGAGGAAAATGTGTGTGTATATATTAGTATATACACGAACAGNACAGTCTCGTTAGGATCCATATTACATTCTCTAAGCATAGAATAAACCTCTTCATCGTCATGATTACCAGAGATCTCCTTTATGTTTTGGATCACTTTCTTCACTCTCGCCGGAATCGTAACCTTGCCTCCTCCATTGCTCATCTTCGTCTGTGTATATCTGTGTGTGTTTTGTGTGTGTGTGAGTGTGTGTGTTCGGAGAGAGAGATTGGGGGAAGAAGAGAGGAGAGACTTTGGCGAGGGTTTTTGAATTTTTAATCTTATTTTTTTCTTCCAAGAGGAAAATGTGTGTGTATATATTAGTATATACACGAACAGAGCAGAGGGATGTGCACTGCCCGTGTTTATTAATATTTTGTGTATTTTTTTAATTCAAGGTTTGGACAAAATGTTTGTGTAACATGTTTTGGTATTTTCAGATTTTCAAGATGAAACTTTCGAAGAAAGTTGGTAAATTATTTTTTATTTCTTTTATGGTTGGAGCTAATTTCAATGACAAAAACTTAAATTCTAAAATTTATGTTGTTATATTTTGTGATATTTATTTTAAATTTTAATTTCATTATTAATTAGATTTTGAATTGTCTGGAATAAAATATATTTAAGATTTTATTATATTTTTTGGGATATTTTGTTCAAATCAAAGAATCTATGATAGTAATCGGTGATCCGTTTTAAAAAGTAAAATTGTGTATATTTAATTTAAATTGATAGNGGGGGAAGAAGAGAGGAGAGACTTTGGCGAGGGTTTTTGAATTTTTAATCTTATTTTTTTCTTCGAAGAGGAAAATGTGTGTGTGTATATATTAGTATATACAGGAACAGAGCAGAGGGACGTGCACTGCAGGTGTTTATTAATATTTTGTGTATTTTTTTAATTCAAGGTTTGGACAAAATGTTTGTGTGACATGTTTTGGTATTTTCAGATTTTCAAGATGAAACTTTCAAAGAAAGTTGGTAAATTATTTTTTATTTCTTTTTTGGTTGGAGCTAATTTCAATGACAAAAAAGTTAAATTCTAAATTTTATGTTGTTATATTTTGTGATATTTATTTTAAATTTTAATGAAGATTAGATTTTGAATGGTCTGGAATAAAATATATTTGAGATTTTATTATATTTTTTGGGATATTTTGTTCAAATCAAAGAATCTATGATATTAATCGGTGATCGGTTTTAAAAAGTAAAATTGTGTATATTTAATTTAAATTGATAATTTTTTGAAGATTTAATATCCGTCATAATTGTGTTTTTAATGCTAATGAAATTTGAGATAAAATATTTTGATTTTAAAAGTTTTTGAAGAAAAATTATGTAAGTTTTTTTATGTTAAAATAAAATTATGGTAAGTTGGTAATAAGAGGTTAGTTATTTAAAATGTTTTACAATGATATTCTTTAAATATTTTTTTAATTTTGATTATATTATTATGAATTTTAAATGAATAAAATATGTTTGTGATTTTTATTTTTGATTTATATATGTTCATGTTAATGAAAAAATGTAATCTGATGGTGTAAATAAAATTTAATTTATAATTTAATGAATATTTGATTTTTTTTAATATAATAATAATAATATATTAATCTTTCAAATTATAATATTTCATATTTTTTATATTGTTAGTTCTACATTCACTAGATAACGTGATACATAGAACTAATTTACGCATGTTCTGAAATACATAAATAACTTTTTAAGCGAAGCTTTGATTTGTTTTAATGAGACAGTATCGATGTGTGTTGTGTGTGTTTGTGTGTGTTCGGAGAGAGAGATGAGAGACTTCGGTGAGGGTTTTTGAATTTTTAATCTTATTTTTTTCATCAACAGAAAAGGTGTGTGTATAGATTAGTATATATACAGGAACAGAGCGGAGGGATGTGTAGTGTAGGTGTTTTTTAATATTTTGTGTATTTTTTTAATTTAAGGATTGGACAAAACATTTGTGTGATATGTTTTCGTATTTTCAGATTTTCAAGATGAAACTTTCAAAGAAAGTTGGTAAGTTATTTTTTATTTGTTTTATGATAGGAGCTAATCTCAATGACTAAAAGGTTAAATTATAGAATTTCTATTGTTATATCTTATAATATTTATTTTAAATTTTAATTTTGTTATTAATTAGATTTTAATTTTGTCATGAATAAAATATATTGAGATTTTATTATATTTTTTGGGCGTTTTGATTAAAATCAAAGAATCTATGATAGTAATCGATGTTCCGTTTCAAAAAATAAAATGACGTATATTTTAGTTTAAATTGATAATTTTTTGAAGATTCGATATTCGTCATAATTTTGTTTTTAATGCTAATGAAATTTGAGATAGAATATTTTGATTTTAAAAGTTTTTGAAGAAAAATTATAAAAACTCTGTAAATTTTTTATGTTAAAATAAAATTATGGTAAGTTGGTAACAAGAGGTTAATTATTTAAAATATTTTAAAATGATATTCTTTAAATATTTTTTAATTTTGATTATATTATTATGAATTTTAAATGAATAAAATATTTTTGTGATTTTTATTTTTGATTTACATATGTTAATGATAATGAAAAAATGTTATCTAATGGTGTAAATAAAATTTAATTTATAATTTAATGAATATTCAATTTATTTTTATTTTTTAAATATAATAATAATAATATATTAATCTTTCAAATTATAATATTTCATATTTTTATAATGTTAATTATACATTCATTCTTGTCAAAAGAAAAATATACATTCACCAGATAACGTGATGTATAGAACTAGTTTACGTATGTTCCGAAATACATAGATAACATGTTAAGTGAGGCTTTGATTTGTCTTAATGAGAGACGTAAATTGGTTTCCTCGAATTATAATAGTTGTGTCGTTGAAATATTGTGGAAATAAAAATTGAAAAAGCACACTTATATGGGGACACTTATATGGGGGAGGGGTGTGAATAGGTGTCATGGCTAACAAAGACCAATTTTAATTATTACCAAGTTATTAACCTGTCAGCTAGTTAAGTTTAATTTCAATTCACTGTCAGCTAGCTACTATATGCAATGCGGTACAGAAAAGTAAATAACACTAGATATTTTAGCCATGTTCGACCCCTAATCCCCTATGGTCTACGTCCTGGTCCTCTACCAACTAGTAAGAGAGAATATTATTAATCAATGAACAACCGATTACAAGATTACAATAATATTCCTCCCTTCATCCCTTGCAACTGATTCTAGCTTGCTGAAACACATGTTCCCTGAACTAATCTACCCTCTAAGCACTATACTACCCTGGTATAGCTTTCTCTAGCATTTAGTTCCCTTAAACCCTATTTCACAAACCTAGCAATCCATCCATAAACAATTACAACCAATAACACAAGTGAATAAGAATACAACTCAAACTATAAGCTCTTTCACGTATATATATATATATAAGTATATAAAACACTAGAGCTCGAAAGATATTAGCTAAGAAAGATTTGAGTTTGAGAAGATGTGTGTATAGTTTTAGTAAATCAGTATATGTCTTCACTTGGTGAAGAAGAAAGCAATACACATTAAGTATTTATATGAATACTCACGTTCAAATTAATAAAGCCAAACTAACGTTGGAATTACAACGTTCAAATTGGTTAGGCTAATTCAAACGACCAGTATTCAAAACTACGAATATGTAGGTTTGTTGAAGATAAAATAAACATTTAAAGACTGCTTCAATATAAGTTTAAATACTAGATAAGAGTTGGTCTAAAAAGATAAGACTTTGAAATAAAATCCAACTCCTAATAAATAGGAAAATGAGTTTGAATATAAATATATGTTTGGATAAATCATATTTGAGTTCTAATATAATATATAATCATATATATAATAGATAAACTCGTACAATTAAAGATCCTATTTAATCTTTATTAAAATAGGTCTTCACGTTTTATTTAACAGTTTATGTGCTCCTAGTATCAGCTCACTGGAATACTCTATTTTCCTGCTTTCAGCTCGTTGTCATAACATAACATGTTATACTGATATTTCATATCAGTAAGCTAACACTTACAAAATAATGTTAGTACACAGCTTGCTATTTTATATCATTTATAAGCTATCAGCTTGCTAACAGTGTGATAATCAAAATCTTAAGGGTTTCAATCTCCCTCTTTTTGATGATTACTCAACAATTAATTTAGGAGAATATAAATTCCCCTAAATTCCTGCATACCTGTAAACATGTGATATAAAATTGCAACAATAAACACTAATATGCTAAAATTTAAAAGATAAACATTTAAAGACAAAAATTATCCATTGCATAGAATTAAAAACATGCATACTGACATGTAACCAGCAAAATATCATCCTAGTAACCAAGTACCACAAACAAAATATCCAAAATAACCAAGTACCACCGAAATTACCACAAATATTTCAAATTCAAATATTCAGAAACCAATCTTGTAAAAGTTGCTTCACACAGGGGCTTGGTGAATATGTCTGCTAACTGTTGATCTGAGGGAACAAAATGCATTTCAATTGTTCCTTCCATGACATGTTCCTTTATGAAGTGATATCTGATACTGATGTGCTTTGTCAGAGAATGTTGAACTGGATTTCCTGTCATTGCAATAGCACTTTGATTATCACAATAAATAGGAATTTTTAAAAATCAATTTTGTGCCAACAATTGATCTATTATTTGACCTTGGAACTAGGGTCCAAACTTTATTTCTCTCAAACTCATTTAATTCTTCCTGCATTGCAGTAACTCAATCTGCATCCTTCAAAGCATCTTCAACCTTCTTTGGTTTTGTTTAAGAAAGAAAACTATGAAATAGACATTCATTCTGAGTAGCGTTTCTTGTCTGTACTCCACTTTCTAGATCACCAATAATCAATTCAAGTGTGTGATCTTTGGTCCATTTTCTTGGATGTGGAAGATTTCTTGAACTAGATGTTCCCCCATGATTTGTGTCTTCTGTTATTTGCCCTTGAGTACAAGAAGTTTGGAGAAGGGGGGGTTGAATACAAACTTAATAATTAATTCAAATTCTTGCGAATTTTAGTTTGTTCAAGATTTTAGTGTGTTTAGAAGTGTATGGTTAAGATAGAACTAATTGAACTAAAAATGTAATACTTATAATATTGAAAACAAGACAAGCAATATAAAAATTACTTGTGGATTGGTTTTTTCACTAGTATGTTTTTGCTTTCAAATAATCTTGGTAAAATTACCAAGCTGCTTATAAATTGTTGTTCTTGAACTACAATGCTTACATTCACTCTCACTTTGGTACAATAGACTACTAACCACTACATAATAGTTTTTTTCTACTTCTATTTCCTATGGATAGATAACATTATAAAATACACTTTACAATTTTTATATGAAAATAGAAATTAGTTACCTTCACATTCTTCATTAGACTTTGTCTAGTCCTGGAAATATCTTTGTCTTGATCCATT
Source organism: Oenanthe javanica (assembly GCA_008931105.1). Lineage (NCBI taxonomy): Eukaryota > Viridiplantae > Streptophyta > Magnoliopsida > Apiales > Apiaceae > Oenanthe > Oenanthe javanica. Next base: position 12,395 of record QRFB01003399.1, on the reverse strand, counting down.
CCTTGAAAACTGTGTTATCTTGAAAGTCTTCACAATCCTGACATGACTGTCTTCTATTGATTCAGTTTCTGCAAAGTTCTCATTCCTTTTGTCTTTAACTAAATTGGGAAACCTTTGTTCATCAGTTGATTCTCCTTTGCTCATTCATCGATGGATAGGATATCCATTGATCAATTAATGTATCAATGGATAGTTAGATTATCCATCGACTCCTTATCCATTGATAGTCCTTTATCCGTTGACTTCTTTATCCGTTGATAGCCTTTATCCATCGAGTAGTGTCTTTATCCATCGACTTCAATATCTGTTGATCACTTCATTTGTGAGAATTCTGACTTAGAATATTTACAATTGATCAGTCATTCTTCACATCCGTTGAGAAGCTATAGACTGAAGTCAATAACATTAGTCGACTACTTCACAACATCCATCGAGACAATACAATCAATTGATAATGAAACATAAATCAAATGTTATAATCCAATTTATCAGTTGATAAACAAGCTTCAACTGATAACTGATTTTCTAGTCAATGGATATTTATAAGCCATATATCCATCGACTAGTTACAATTAAAATTTAAATCCCTATTATAATTCTAAATAATTTATTATCATCAATACTCATAATTCCTAACAATCTCCCCCTATTTATGAATATGTGAAATATGCATAAATTTTCTGTTGATGATAACAAAACTCCTAAACATTTTCATTCTAGCAGGAATTACAATATAGACAAAAATAATTTTGAGACAGAGTGATCAAATACCAGTAGTAAATGAATTCTGATAACTTTGATGTTGAGTTTGAATCTTTTATCTNAGTGAGAAATAAGAGGGGTTTCCAAGAGTCTGTTCAAAAGTTTGGTTTGAGTGACTTGATTCTTCAAAAATAGATCCATGCTAACCTCCATGGCCGTCACTCTTTTCTTCAATACCACCACTTTGTCCTTGGCTGTAGACTCAGTATCAAGCCTTTGCNTTGACTCATTCATCTTATCTTCATTTTTCTTCATCTTTCTGTATAGGGATCCCTTCAAAATCTTTTTATCCTCAACCCTGGAGTCTAGTTGGCTTGCAAGATGATTCAATTCTAGATTAGGCAGTTTGTCTATTTCCTGACAAATATCAATGCTTTTTTCTCTGCCTTCCCTATCCTTGTAGATCATCATGTGGAATGGTTCATGAAGTACCTTCCTTCTTTCAGGGTTCTAAATCTTGATTCTATCATCATTTTCTTCTTGAAGAGGTGTCTCCCTTATCTTCTTCATCTTCTCAAGAATGGTTTTTCCTAGCTCTTCAGTTAGATAATATTTCCTGTTGAGCATTGTGTATATTTTCCTTAAGACACCATGGCCTTGTTCCATGACTTGATCAAATGTGAAGATTGAATGTGACCCATCTTCATAGTCTATGTAAAGTACATCTACATCTCTCTTCATTTGTCCTTTAATTGCAATCATTCCCTCAACTTTGATTGAAACAAAATTTTGAGGTTTGGATTTGAACACTTCTATATCCTTGGATTGACCACTCACAGATGCTCGACTCTCAAGCTTTACCACCTTTGGTTTCTCCTCCTTAGCCACTTTTTCATCAATAACAAGTTTCCTTTTAACTCCAGAAGTTTTTAGTTCATTTAAAGGCTTGTTTACTCTTTGTTTCATTCTTGGTCTCCTTTCACCTTCTTTTCTTCTGGCTTCTCTAATTAGCATATCCTCCTCAATAAATTTCTTTTGCAATTGAATAACTAGTTCTTCTTGTAACTTCTCTTGTTGTTCCCTTTCTTTCACACCAACAACTATTGCTTTGCTCAATAGTTTCTCACCTCCACTCATGGTAGAATTCTTCTTCTTTTCTTCTTCTATTAAAAAGCCCTTCCTTTTTCTATCATCAGTCTGTGAGCTACTTTCATCTACCCTTATTTCTCCTTTCTTTACTGCCTCAAGAATTTCTAGCATTAAGGCAATTGGCTTTTGTGCATCAATCTCCTTATTTTTGCTGGCAATTGAATCAAATTGCCTTACAATTTGTTGAGCCAATGCCTTCTTTGGATCTGTCTTTTGAATATCATCCTCTGTAGTCTTGATTACAGNCTTTGCTCACACCCTTTACTTTTTCCACCTCAGAAGAAATTGAGGGTCTTTCATTCTCACACTCTCCTTTTGCCAAGTTATGCAAACCTTACCTCTCACACACCTCACCCACTCCACTCAATCCTAGTAGAGTATTGACCACTTGAATTGTTTCATTGAATGATTCATGAATTGGAATTAAGATGTCAATCGATGGATAAGAAATATCCATCGATGGATGATTATCCATTGATTGGAGCTCATCGATGGATGTAAGGATATCCATCGATGGAAGTGAACTAGTCAATGGATGTTGGAAATTATCGGTTGATTAAGTAATATCCATTGACTTGTGAGAATTATCAGTATTTTCCTGATCAACCAAGGTGTTAACCTTATTTGGTGATACATGTGAGAGTGTTGGCTCCACCCTGAGTTGTAAAGAAGGTGAATTTGAAATATTGAAGTTGTCAATCAACAAAGTTTATGAGGAAATGGATTTTAAAGGAGATGAAATAGATAGAGAATGAGGATGTGCCTTAGGAAAATTCTGAGACACATCAAAAGAAGAAACTAGCGGCTCCACCAAATTTGCATTTGGCTTTGCATGTGAGTGTGTTCCCTATGCAATGTTATTGTCCTTCTTTCTTCTTTTGTATGGTTGAATTACTTTGTGTCCCTAACCCCCATCAAATGGTCCTGGTTGAGACCTATTTTCAATAGCTACACCTTGTTGAGAAGGTGCATCTAGGGATGTGTTTAAATCCTTTATCACATCCTCAATCTTTTGAGAGATTGGGCTGCTGGCTGGCTGGACAAACTCAAACTCTCCTTCCTTATTCTTCTGGCTTTCTTGATGCTGGCCAATTCCCTCACCCTTATCAACCACCTTCACACTCCCCTCAGTTGTTTTTCTTTTCTTAGTTTTTACAACAATAGTCTTTTGAGAAACTACTGATGTGGTTTGTTTAGATTTGTTTTTGGAAGGTTGTGCAACTTGGGTAGGAGGGATGGGGGCATTTCCAACTCCCTCCATTATTGCAGAAGGCAAATGAATTGAGATACCAGAGGAAGTAAAAGAGAAATTAAGTTTCTTGAGATATACCTGTACAAAAGGAGGATAGATGAGGCACAACTTAGGGTGTAAGTTGATTCTCACAAATTCCTTGAAGACCCTTTTGTTCTGTGTCCAGCGCTCCATTGTCTCCATGGTATCTGTCACTTCAAAATCTCCAATTACATTTTAAATAAATAGCATAATGAATCTAGCAAAATAAATATTTTCTTTTCTAGATGCTTTATTTCCTAATTTAGCAATCAATTCATTTAGGAGCAGGGTGCTAAGATCAAAATATTTATCAAACATGATACTATAAGAAATTTGTTACATACTTGTAGTAATAGCATCAAAATTACTTATTTTTCCAGAAAATACCTTAATAATAGCATCAAAGAAATAGCTCCATTCTTTCTTAAATTCTTTCTAACTACCTCTCCTAGACTATATTCTAATTCAGCATAATTAACTGCAGTAATCATATTCCTAATTTCTTAATCATTGGAATTTCTAAGCATTCAGAAATAATAATGCTAGTAAGAGTATATGTCTTACCTCTACAAGTGTAAGAGATTACCTTCCCATTCTTGGATATCTCTGTAGACTTCCAGGATTCTTCTGCAAGTTCACACACAATTGTAGGTGCTTCACTTAGAGCCTTTGAAAACTTGCATTCATTCAGAAATTTCATCAATGGATGAAAATATATTGGGGCATCCTCCACAGTCATACACGCTATGAAGTTGTTTTGCTCATAGATGAAACCAGTTGAGGAAGTAATCTTCTTTTGAGGCGTCATTCTGTTCTTAGAGAGATTAGAAGACAAACTTAAAGAAAAGTTAGAGAAATTACTTTAGGGTTCTTGAGAAAGAGATAATTAAAGATACAGAGATTAGAGAATAAAATAAAATATCAAGTAAGAATGAAATGAGAATTGAAATTGCTATTTATATTTTTTTGAGATTAAAATGACTTAAATAGTCAGTTTAATTAAAAATATAACTGTTGAAAGATAAAAAGAATTAAAGTAAATTACTCTGAATGGCAATCGATGGATGTATTCATCTGTTGACAAATAAAGTAATTAATCAACGGCTATAATTTGATCAATGGATGTGTAAAACTATAGAAATTCTATTACCATCGATGGGTAATTATATCCAAAGAAAAAAATCTATCGATTGATAAACAATTACCAGGGCAATTATCTGTCGATAGATAAATATCCATCGATATGAATATATTTTATTTGTTGATCAAATATATCCATCGATGGCTACAAAATATCCATTGACAATTAACACAGTTATCAGTTGATCATTTTGTTTCAACAGATAATTGTGAACAATGGCTACAAAAAAACATAGCATACATTTAAGATTGAGTAAAATTAAACATACCTAATTCATATACTAATCTATTAAAAGTTGATTCATCTAGATGTTTGGTAAAAATGTCTGCAAGTTGTTGTTCACTTGAGACAAAATATAATTCAACTGTATCATTCATTACATGTTCCCTAATAAAATGATACCTTATGTCAATGTGTTTGGTCTGGAATGTTGCACATAATTTTATGTTATTGTAATGGCACTTGTGTTATCACAGAAAATAGGAATCTTGTTCATGTTGAACCCATAGTCAAATAATTGATTCCTCATCCATAATATTTGCGCACACAACTTCCAATAGCAATGTACTCAGTTTCTGCAGTTGAAGTTGATACTGAGTGTTACTTTTTGCTAAACCATGACACAAGTTTGTTTCCTAGAAATTGATAGGTGCCTGTAGTACTTTTCCTGTCTATTTTGCAACCTGCATAATCTGCATCTGAGTAGCCTATTAGATTAAAACCAAAATCTCTAGGATACCAAATACCTAAATTTGATGTACCCTTGAGATATCTAAAAATCCTCTTAATATCCACTAAATGAGATTCTCTAGGATCAGCCTGAAACCTAACACACAAACATATAGAGAATATTATATCTAGCATACTAGCAGTTAAATATAAAAGTAAGCCTACCATGCCTCTATAACTTGAAATGTCCACTTTAGCTTCATTAGTGTTCAATTCAAGTTTGGTGACAGTGGCCATGAGAGTTTTTATAGAAGAACATTCATTTAAGTCAAATTTCTTTAACAAGTCATGAATGTACTTTGTTTGATTTATAAAAATACCATCCTTAACCTGTTTGACTTGTAAACCAAGAAAGTAGGTAAGTTCTCCCATCATGCTCATTTNAATGATTAGTTCAAATGGATGGCTTTTTGTCCATTTTCTTTGAGGAGGCAAATTTTGCCTTATTGATGAAGCTTTATTATCATTAGTATTGTACTCAAATTGATTTGAATTTGTGGATTGATTCTGAAACCCTCCCCCTGAATTGGATACCCTAGATGTAGAGTGTTGATTATCCATTGAAGAATTATCAGTTGATGGATTTCTATCAACTGATAAATTATCCATTGATGGTGTAACATCAACTGATATTGGGTTTCTGAGTACTTGTGATTTTATAATATTTGTTTCTTCATCATCATCTACATCATTTGAGTCATTCTCAAAATGAAGTGTGTCATGATTTCCTTCATCAAACAAGCCTTGAATCTTTTTGTCATCAAATACTACATGTACAGATTCCATAACAATGTGTAGTCAAAGATAATAAACTCTATAGACTATGCTTGATAGTGCATACCCAACAAATATAGCTTCAACAGCCTTGGCTTTAAATTTTCCGAGGTTTTCACCTTGATTCCTTAGCACATATCATTTGCAGCCAAAGACATGAAGAAACCCCACTTTTGGCTTTTTGTCTTCTTGATCAATTGATAAGGTGTCTTTCCTTGAGTTTGATTTACTATTGATTGAAGCAACTAGAACTATGTTGGAAGATGCTAAATTACCAACATATTTCTGGGAGACATGAAGAAACCCCACTTTTGGATTTTTGTCTTTCTTGATCAATTGATAAGGTGTCTTTCCTTGAGTTTGATTTACTATGGAGATGTTTTGAGTATAACATGTTATATTAATGGCCTCAGCCCAGAAATATGTTGGTAATTTAGCATCTTCCAATATAGTTCTAGATACTTCAATCAATGTCATACTTTTTCTTTCAACTACCTTATTTTGTTGAGGTGTCCTTGGTGCAGAGAAGGTGTTTATGATTTCTTTAGATTCACAGAACTCCTTCATTGTAGAATTCTTAAATTCTGTTTCATTGTCACTTCTTATTTTCTTTACATCCAATCTAATACTTTTCTCAACTTTTCTTATGTGTTTGATGATGAGATTACTGGCTTCATCTTTTGAATGCAGAAAATAAGTCCATGAGAATCTTGAAAAGTCATCCACAATGACTAGAGCATACTTCTTCTTTGCAATGGACATGATATTTACAGGATCAAACAAATCCATGTGTAATAACTCAAGTGGCTTCTCAATTGATGATTCCAATTTTAACTTGAATGATGCCTTTCTTTGTTTTCCTTTCTGACAGGCATCACATAGTCCATCCTTGACAAATTCCATTTGGGGTAATCCTCTCACTTGATTTTTCTTGACCAATTGATTCATGGCTTTAAAATTTAAATGAGCTAATTTCTTGTGCCATAGGAACCTTTCATTTGTACTTGTCTTAGAGAGAAGACAAGTCATTGAATCTGCACTTGTTGAGTTGAAGTTAGTTATGTACACATTTCCTTTTTTATTCCCAGTCATAACCAGGCTTCTATCTTTCTTGTTGGAAATTATGCATGCTTCAGTTGTGAAAAAAACTTTATTTTCATTGTCACATAGTTGACTTATGCTTAACAAATTGTGTCTTAAACCATCAACTAATGCAACAGATTCAATGATGATATTCTCTTTTGAAATCAAGCCATGTCCCATAGTGTATCCTTTACTGTCATCTCCAAACGTTACCCCAGGACTAGCTTTCTCCTCAAACTTTGTGAGCAGCGATTTATCTCCAGTCATGTGTCTTGAACACCCACTGTCCAAGTATCAAAGATTTCTTCTTTTTCCCTGATTGCTAGAAGAACTAGCTTCCTCGTCATTATAATTGGTCATTAGTGCAAGGTTGATGATTCTTCTTCTTCAGAATCATTCTCGGTAACCTAGTGCTTTTCTTCTATTACAAAAGCCTTCTCTCTTTGTTTGAGCAAGTCAAAGTACTTCTTCTTATAGTCAATACCATCACTAAACTTTGAATTCTTCTCCATTTTTGGCTTTCTGCATTCATTAGAAAAATGACCAGCCAATCCACAGTTAAAGCATTTGAATTGAGTTATGTCAACAAAATTTTTGCCTTGTTGATTGTCTCTCTTAAACTAAGATCCAGACCTTTGCATGAGATTCATGTTGAATTTGAGTTTTAAAAATTTCCTTGATAGAAAAGCCAAATGCATATCTATTTCATCCTTGGTGTATGACTCATCATCCTCAACTGTTTCTTTTTCTTTGCCAGTTGAAGATTCATCATATCTAACACCACTTGAACTATTGTCATGACTTTCTTTCTTCCCTTCTTTGACAGCAATATCTTCACCAGATTCTTCAACTTGCTTATCCTTAACCACCAAGGCAACAGANGCCTTTTTGTCCTTGTGTACTTCCTTTTCATCTTCATCTGTATACTCACTCACAGATTTAGGAATGAGTTTGTCTGGTGCTTGAGTACCGTCTGCATTCACACTTGTAACTATCTTCATAGGCACATGTGGACCTTTCTCTATGCAGTGGACATAAGAATGATCAATAGATAGCAGATGCAAGTGCATTTTTACTTTCCAGGGAAAGTATTCATCTTTCTCTAGAACTGGAATCTTTACTCTTGTGTCTTTTTGACCCATACTTGATGTACTTTCGATCTTAACTTTTTGTATGTTGAAAGCTAGGCTCTGATACCAATTGTTATTTGCCCTTGAGTACAAGAAGTTTGGAGAAGGGGGGGATTGAATACAAACTTAAGAATTAATTCAAATTCTTGCAGATTTAAGTTTATTCAAGATTTTTGTGTGTTTGGAAGTGTATGGTTAAGATAGAACTAATTGAACTAAGAATGTAATACTTATAATATTGAAAACAAGACAAACAATATAAAAATTACTAGTGGATTGGTTTTTCCACTAGTATGTTTTTGCTTTGAAATAATCTTGGTAAAATTATCAAGCTGCTTATAAAGTGTTGTTCTTGAACTACAATGCTTACATTTACTCTCATTTTGCTACAATAGACTACTAACCACTACATAGTAGTTTTTTTCTACTTCTATTTCCTATGGACAGATAACATTATAAAATACACTTTACAATGTTTATATAAAAATAGAAATTAGTTACTTTCACAGTCTTCATTAGACTTTGTCTAGTCCTGGAAATATCTTTGTCTTAATCCATTCCTTGAAGACTGTGTTGTCTTGAAAGTCTTCACAATCCTGACATGACTGTCTTCCATTGATTCAGTTTCTGCAAAGTTCTCATTCCTTTTGTCTTTAGCTAAATTGGGATACCTTAATCAACTGATAAATGTTGTTAAGTTTATCAGTTGATTCTCCTTTGCTCATCCATCGATGGATAGGATATCCATTGATCAATTGATGTATTAATGAATAGTTAGATTATCCATAGACTCTTTATCCATTGATAGTCCTTTATCCGTTGACTGCCTTTATCCGTTGATAGCCTTTATCCATCGAGTAGTGTCTTTATCCATCGACTTCAATATCTGTTGATCACTTCATTTATGAGAATTCTGACTTAGAATATTTACAATTGATCAGCCATTCTTCACATCCGTTGAGAAACTATAGATTGAAGTCAATAACATCAGTCGAATACTTCACAGCATCCATCGAGACAATACAATCAATTGATAATGAAACATAAATCAAATGTTACAATCCAATTTATCAGTTCATAAACAAGCTTCAACTGATAACTGGTTTCCTAGTCAATGAATATTTTTAAGCCATATATCTNATCAGTTCATAAACAAGCTTCAACTGATAATTGGTTTCCTAGTCAATGAATATTTATAAGCCATATATCCATCGACTAGTTATAATTAAAATTCAAATCCCTATTGTAATTCTAAATAATTTGTTATCATAAAAACTCATAATTCCTAACATCTTCATAGAATGATTCTTCTGTAAATGTTGATCTTCCCCCTGAAGTTGTGCTTCCATCAGTGTTTGATGTCTTAGAGTCTATATACTTAGAGTTTGAATAATCAGAGTTTGAGTGATCAGTGTTTGTGGTTTCAGAGTTTGATTGATCAGAGTTTAGGGTTTCAGAGTTTGTATTGGTAAGAGTTTGGTCAGACTCTGATATTTCAATAATTGTGGTTTATTCTCCAATATCAATAATTGATTGATGTTGCTCTCCCTCAATATATGCAGAATCTTCAATTTATATTTCAATCATATCTGAATTAGAGTTTAAGGGATCAGAGTTTAACTCACCAGAGTTTGGTTCAACAGAGTTTAACTCATCAGAGTTTGGTTCAACAGAGTTTAACTCATCAGAGTTTGAGTTCTGCAATTCATTCTCAAATCTTAGAGTTTCCTGAGCATCTTCATCATATAATTCAGCTATTTTTCCTTCATCAAAAGAGACATTAATTGATTCCATGACTGCCCTTGTCCTTAAATTAAACACTTTGAATGCCCTTGAAGAGGTTTTAGAAGTTGTAGCATAACCAACAAAAATTCCTTCATCTGATTTGAGTTTAAATTTCTTCAATTGTTCAGGATGTGTTTTAAGAATAAAACACTTGCTTCCAAAGATATGAAAGTATTTAACATTTGGCTTTCTTCCTTTCAAAGTTTTATATGGAGTCATTTCATGCTTATTTATCAAAGTGCAATTCTGGGTAATGCATGTAGTATTCACAACTTCTGCCCAAAAATAAGTAGGTAGTTTTGCTCCTTCTAGCATTGTTCATGTAGTTTCAATTAGAGTTTTGTTCTTTCTTTCAACTATACCATTTTATTGAGGTGTGCCAGGTGCTGAAAATTGTTGAATAATTCCTTTTGTTGAGCAAAATTCCTCCATTGCATAGTTTTTAAACTCTGTTCCATTATCACTCCTCAGATTCTTTACCTTGTAAGGTGATCCATTTTCAATCATTGCAATATGATCATAAATTATCTCTGCAGTTTCATACTTCTTATGCAAAAAGTACACCCACGTAAATCTAGTGAAATCATCAACTATAACCAGAGTATATTTCTTCTTTTCAATGGTCATAATGTTGACATGACCAAATAAATCAAGATGCAATAGATGAAAATGTTGATCAATAGAATTTTCATTTTTGCTCTTGAAAGATGTCTTCTTTTGTTTGGCCTTTTGACATGAATCACAGAGTCTATCAGGATGAAATTGAACTTTTGGAAGACCTCTAACTAGATCCTTTTTCACCAATTCATTAATGTTTCCAAAATTCAAGTGACACGGCTTTTTGTGCCAATTCCAGCTTTTCAGAGATGATGTATTTCCAAGTAAACAAGTTAAGGGACCATCAGAGTTTATATCCAAGCTAGCTTTAAATAAGTTGTTATGTCTGTGACCTATGCGAACTATTTTGCCATCCTTCTTACTTTTCACTTCACAATGAGTTCCATGAAATTCCACAAAATAACATATGTCTGTCATTTTACTCATACTTAACAGATTATGCTTGAGTCCTTCAACCAGAGCTACATTCTCAATGATGACATTTCCAATAACAATATTTCCATATCCCAGTGTTCTTCCTATATTTTCATCTTCATAAGATACTGCTGGGTCAGCCTTCTCCTCAAACTCTGAATACAGGGATTTATTTCCAGTCATATGTGCAACATATCCAATATCAATCACTAGGATGTTTTTCATGTTTTCCTGCAATCAATTAATGCAAATTAGTTAGTAGATTTGGGGACCCAAACAAGTTTGGGTCCTTTCTTTTGAAACTTGATAACTCTTGCAGCAGAACTATTTTTATCAGAGTTTATGTTAACAGAGTTTACATGATCAGAGTTTGCATTATCAAAGTTTATACTATCAGAGTTTACTTTTCTTTTATCAGATTTTATCACATAAATTTATTTGACAGCATGGTTTGGAGATATATTCAATTGAGGCAATGGTTCATAATAATTGTAATACAAACTATGATATTCTTTGCTTGTATAAATAGAATGCCATAAACTACCACAGTAAAAATAGGGATTTTGTGATTTATATCTAGTTTGTTTTCTAGCCTCTGAACTAGATCTCTCAGGTTCCTTCTTTTTGTTTTGTTTGCAGTCAATGACAAGGTGATTTGAATTACCACAAGTAAAACATGTTTTTCTAGGAGCATCAGGGATATACTTATTGTTATTCTCCTTAGTAATTCCTTTTAGGTTTGTTTTTGTTAGTGACTGCCTTCAACTTTTCATTAAGTTGTTTCTGTGAGAGTAATCCTATATTCACCTTTTTATTATCTGACACACTATTATTTTTAGAGCATTCTCTATGAGTTTTCTTATCATTACTAACTTTAACAAATTTCACAAGNCCTTTTTATTATCTGACACACTATTATTTTTAGAGCATTCTCTATGAGTTTTCTTATCATTACTTTAACAAATTTCACAAGTTTATTCAATATTCCTTTTGTGTGAGTTTCAATATGTGTATCCTTATCAGATTCATAACCTAAAGTAGAAGTCCAATTCTTATTAGAAAGTATTTGTTGGACTCTCTTGCTAGAGTTTGTCCAAACTCTGAAAGTTTCCTTCTCTTTAGCTATTTCATATTTCAAATATTCAACTTGAATTTCTAACTGAGTTTACATGTGTAAAGCATTTTCACAGCCTTTCTTAATGGTAAGTATGTTAGAATTTTCAGATTCAAGAAGATTATTCCTAGCAGTCAGAGTTTTTATTTCAGATTTTAATCTTTTATTTTCAAGAGATTGTGATTTAAAACTAACATGCAAAGATCTTATGAAAGACTTTAATTCATAGATATTTCCAGTATCAATATTAAAGATAGAGTCTGGTACCTTATCAGAGTTTAAGATGGGAGCATCAGTGTTTGTCATGAGTGTATAATTTGTTTCCCCCTCAGAATTTGATGAATCCATCCAATCTTTCTTTGATGTGATGAATGCTTTTCCAGATTCCTTGTTTCTGCATTCAGTAGCAAAGTGCCTCATCTTATTACATTTTTAACACTTGACTTTTGATTTATCAATTGTTTTTTTATTTTCCATCTCTAT
>QRFB01003398.1:29730-49200 GCA_008931105.1 Oenanthe javanica | reverse complement strand
GGGTTTTGATTTTTTATTGTTTTTACGTTAATTCCGCTGCGTTTTCATGCCCGAAACCCTTCATATATAATATATTATTTAATAACAAAATATTAAATAATACCTATATATATATCGGGGTTTTACATTTGTTGTCTTGGTGAAATTTCAAATTTGGAAGTTATTATAATTAGGGTAATACTTAATTTAAACTTTTTAATATGAAAATCATGAAGGTTTTCAATAAATTTTGCACAACCATAATAAAAAATGTAAAAAATATTTAAATAAACTTTTTTATTATGATTTTATAAATAAAATTATGATTATGCACGATTTTTTTATATTTTTTATTATACTTCTGCAAAATTTAATTAAAGTTTGCATAATTTTTAGGCTAAAAAGTTCCACATGTTACCCTTAACCGCTAATATATATTAATTATATATATATTTGTAACCTTTAAGCCGAAGAAAAGTAATCTAAGAGCAAGTGCTANATTATATATATATTTGTAACCTTTAAGCCGAAGAAAAGTAATCTAAGAGCAAGTGCTAGTCTTAGTTGATTCCCTATAAATATTATAAAATAATGGGTCCTAGTGATTTAGGTAATCTATTTTGCATGTCAATTACAACAATATTCTGTATATTCATTCCCTATTATTATAATAATAATAAATTTGAATCTAATTAGTCTTAAAAAGGAGGAAAGAAAAAAAAGGTGTGAGAAAAGGGAGGAAAATGAATTTTTTATTCACTAGTATATGGTAGATGATCTCTATTAATAGGACATGACTAGTAAAATTTAGAATATCCTAGTGATTTAGAGAATCACTAGGACTGAGGTTGTATTTTATGTCATATTCTCTATTTTTGAGTTTAGGAGCTCATTTAAGGATATTGTTGGACCAGCTCTAAATAAATAAGTACATATTGTTACAATACTCGTTCCTTCTTTAATTTTATACATGTTTCGAAGAAATTAAGCATATTCAAAAAGTATTAATTGAATTATTTTTAATACATACCCCTAGTTATAATTTGAAAAATTAATAGATTGTAACTATAATTTATAAATCAAATTTTATTAAATATCAAAACGCACATTAAAGAAACAAATTGTTGGTAAACTTGTGTTTAGTCCTCAATGTACTTCCTGTGAATTAAAGACATGTCCCCTCAGTTGAACTAGTAATCTTGATTTCCAAAGTAGTATATTATCAATCCTTATTGTTGAATATGATTATAAATAATTTATTCTTTATGTCTGTATATTTATTTAATTTCATCTAATTTTCCTAAGTTTTAGAACCACACAAACTGCAACTGGCATATGAACCTTTACGATCACGAATACGACCTTAATTAAGAGTTTTGATTGAATAATAAGAAAAGGATAGAAGTGCCTCTTTCGTTCCATTTTACGTATTTTTTAAAAATAATTATACATTTTAAGAAAAGATTAAATAAACAATTTATTTTCTTATTTATTTCTAATAATTGTATTAGAATAACTCATAGTTATTTTTATAATTAAATTAATCAAAACTCTGAGAATAGTAGCACAAAAGTAGCATTTGAAAAAAATTTAAAAATGGTTTTAAAAAAAGAAGATGACAACTGTTCTATAAACTTAAAATGCGTAAATGCAATTTGTGTGTCAGACGAGATATTATAGTTTTAAAATTGTCACTTACTATACTAGTATTCTTTTTCTTTTTTTTTACAAATTGTGTATTCCTGTCAACTTCCTTTAACTCCATTAATCTTTTAAAAAGGATAACTAAGTCTTTTTACTAACTAACACGTTCTTATTACCGTATTGTAAAAGTATTTTGAACCATACCCACTACTACTAACACTCCTCTCAAATCGCAAAAGTTAGTTGTCAAAGGCTTCACAATACCACCAAACATAGTCAAAACAACCACGAGAGGGTGAGCTTGATTTCGAAATAGTGCTCGAATCTGAATTCGATGAATCCTCATTAAAACCAACACAACTAACACTCCTCTCAAATCGGAAAAGCTGACCGTCAAAGGCTTCACAATACCACCAAACATAATCAAAACAACGACGAAAGGGTTAGCTTGATTTCGGAATAGCTCGAACCTGAATTCGATAAATCCTTCATTAGAACCAACACAATCCACCCTTGCAAATATTTTATGGATCATATTTGAAGAGTTGAATGATTAAGCCCCCAAAGGGAAGAACTTAAGAAGTTAAGAGCAATTCCAACCATATGAGTTATAATGGTTATCTATAATAATGTATAATAACGATTATTATATATAATTAAAAAATTGTTTTGTTTCATTGGTATTCTATATAATGGTTAACTATAATATAAAATTAATATTTTATATAAGTATAAACTTTTTAGTTGATTGAGAAGAAGGGGAAAATAGTGGAAATCTAGGTGGATGGTTTTGGAGAATGAAGTAGTAGATATGGAGAACACATAAGAAGAATGGCTAAATTTTACCTAATGGATTGATAGCCATGGAGATCATGTTTTTACTCTCATTATGTATATTCACATCATATCATTTTTACATAAGGGTTTCATAAAGATGAAATTGCTCTTTGACGCCATATTAACTTATTCACCATACTGCAATGCTTAGCATTAATATTAGCAGCATTTGAATTGATGTATATAGTGGATATTGAGATTTTATGAGACTCCATATTGGACATGTCTAGTTGTTCAAAACTCTGCTTATCCACGGGCGATTGATCAAAAGCAACAAGTTCAAAATTGTTAGTCGCAAGTCTACCTCGTAGTCCAACATCTGAGGTATCATAACCTTGTCTATAAATTAAAATTTTTCTTCGAGTGACATCATATATAATAAAAATAAGATTTATTTGTATTTTACATCTCTTAACTTTAACACATAATCAATTTAGTATACTCCTAGTTTGAATAATAACAGATTGCTTCCCTTCTCTTTTTTTAGACTCTTCAAATAGCATCTTAGATATCAAAATTCATCCAATTTCTCTGTTAATGTTAATTTGCAGGAGGTAACATGGTTATTAACTTATTGTGTACTGTATCTACCTTAGTTTTGAGCTGAACCTTAATTTTAAAGCCTAAATTTCAACTCTAAGCCATAAAATTTAAGAATGGACTTCGGGTCATTTCGGGTTGCGAGTCTTCCGATCCCCGAGCCTAATCTCGAAACGGGGATTAATTTCTCCCCCATCCGAGGGATCATGGATCCCCGCCATGAACCGATGAATTTTCTTTTTTTATATGTAAAAAATATTATATTCCAACTTATATTTTTTAATAAAAAATGATTTTAATTTTTTTTATAATATCTAATCTTTATTTTTAATTTTATACCATATTTAAGCATTAATTTATAATATAATAAAGGATAAAAATACATTAATATATTAAAATGATATTATAATTTGACAATTTTAGATAAATATTTTGTATGCATTTTCATAATTTTAAATTTGATGTACCAACAAAGCTTTTGATTTTCTAATTTTACATATGTAATTTTATTTCGGGGTGTTTTTTTAAAACATTAATATTTTATTATCTAAGCATTCAGAATTTTTTTATAAATTTCTTTGGGTTATATGATAAACTTTTTTGGATTAAAGAAACTCTTCTTCAAGATATCATATCTTGATATATACAATTTATATAAGAAAAAGTAACTCCTAACAAAAAAATTAAAAGAAATATAATAATAAATTATAACTATACCTGATAATAAGGATAATTAATTTGTTAGATTGAATTCATTTTGGATTGAATTATACAATATGTATATTCATATTATACAATATTTTTTTCTAAAAAAATAAATTCACGAATTTACAAACTAAAATATTTTAACTAAACAACTAAAAAATAATATATGTTCTTTGATTAAAAAAATAATGCATTTAATATTTTAAAACAATATAAAAAAAGTAAGGAACACACAAATAAAAGTAGCTAGACATATAGAACCTAGAACATTACTTTACTTTTTTATTGTGTTGTTATATCATATGTAACTTGTAATTATAACAATATATACAGGTATATCAGGTATGTGTGAATTACATGCTGCTTTCATGTAACAGACAGGAACAAAGCAGATGATCAAACCAAACATATATATATTAACAAATATAAGGCAGCAGTTGGGAAGAGTCTTTCAATCTAAAGTTTTGGCAAGTTGTAAAATGAAGATTAAAAGCGAAGTTTTTTAAAATGAAGATTACGAGCAGTTTTATTTTTATTTTAGAGCAAGGTCTTTTATTGCAAGGATGCTTATCATATCAGATGATAGATTCTAGTATTCATGTGTTTTTTTAGAAGTGTTATGAATTGAATGAAGTTTATTAACTATATGTTTGAAATGAAATACTCGAATTATCAAACTATATCAATTATAAAAGCTTAAAGGAACCAGCTAAGTGTAAACTTACTTGACTCATGCCGTCGTATATATGTATACAAGCTCCATAAAATGATTCAAGATTACAAGCCAATTATGTGTACACGATTTATTTTCAAACCAAATACATATGCATATCTTGATCTAAATCAACTATTTGTATAGTTTAAGTCATAAGACATGCACATATCAACTGCACATGCATCATAAACTTATTATGTATATTACACATATTACAAACTAGAGATACTTCAGCGAGGGCTGCTCGGCCCATGCAACAAACTAAAAGTACTTGAACTATATTGTCGGGAGTCATTCGAAACATTGTGGTAAGAACTTTGTTGAATTTCGTAAAGATCTGAATGCTCAATCTCTGAATGACCTTTTAAGCTCATTGTATCTTCATTGCCATGATGATCTGCCCATGGATGATTAGAAAATCTCCTTAAACTTTCTATTTCCATCATCACTTCCTTCATTGTTGGTCTTTCCTCGCCATTAAGGTTAAGACACCTCTTCACAAGTTCAGCAGCTTTCTCAAGTTGATCCATCGCCCCTTCCCTCACAACTCGACGATCAAGAACTTGGAATAATCTATTTTCCTTTAGGGATGCAATGAAATATGTAGCTAGATTTTTCTCTTCCATGGAATTGTCAATGCAAATTGGTTTCCTTCCGGTCAAGAGCTCTGCAAGAACGACTCCAAAACTATAAACATCACTTTTGTCGGTTAGTTCACCTGTATGGAAGTATTCGGGATCTAAATACCCTAAAGTTCCTTGGACTAGTGTAATCACTTTAGTTTGATCCATGGGTACCAACCTGGATGCTCCGAAATCTGATATTTTGGCAACACAGTTGTCATCTAGTAATATGTTAGCTAATTTGACATCTCTGTGCACGATGGGAATAGAAGCTGCCGAGTGAAGATATGCAAGGGCGCCAGAAGATTCAGCAGCAATTCTCAACCGATTGTCCAAAGTTAACCATGACAAGCCTCCATCAATACTGTGGACATGTTGATGTAAAGTACCATTGGATATGAACTCATATACCAACATTGGTACCTCACATTCTAAACAACATCCTAGAAGTTTGACCACATTTCTATGGCTAACTTGTGCAAGAATCACAACTTCGTTGATAAATTGATCAATTTGGCTCGTATCCACTGCTTTAGATCTTTTGACTGCAACTACACGTTGATCAGGTAAAACTCCTTTATAAACTATTCCATAACCACCTTGTCCAACTATTCTGTCAGCAGCATAGTTGTTGGTCGCTTTCTTCAATTCTTCATAAGTGAAATGCTTTGTTGACTCAACGGTACCACCCTCAGAGATACTTTGTTGTCTTAAGAGGAGACCCCCATTCTGCTTGAAGAATTTCTCTCTTAATTGGGAATGTTTTCTCTGCTTCATGATGCAATACACCCAATTCAATCCAATGATTATCAAAAGGCAACAAAATACCAGACCTGCATTATTGACATGTAGATCTAAATAAAATTATAATATGTGGATTTATGGCAAAAGAGTACTTCAATATATTAAATGCATATGTATGGACGGTGAGCGAGGACTAAATTACCTAATGCAATCTTGATTAATTGGGACTTGGTGCTTTTAGCAATGCATATTTTACCATTACTAGCGTCAAGATAGTAACCAGATCCACAAAAGCAATTAAAACTCCCCAGAGTATTATTGCAGTGTTGTTCGCAACCATGTATTTGTTGTTCACATTCATTGATATCTTACAATATAAAAATCAAATTACATCAAGTTAACTCATTAGTTAATCAAAAGTTTGAAATTAGAAGAAACGATCAACTTAGTTAATTACCTTGGCATCCTGCACTGAGATATGGATTTCCCTCATAACCTTTATCGCATGTGCAGCGGTATCCTTTATATCCTTTATGCCAAGTCCCGTTGATGCATTTGCTATTTGAGTGGCAAACAGGAGAATTTGAATTCTGAGATGCTTCGATGCAATTTTGATCCCCAATAACCCAATCTAGTACTCTGGGAACAGTATCCATGGTCCTATTATAGAAGTTTGGATCACTAAGATCTGATTTACCTCCAAATTTGAAACTGCCTTTCTCACCCATAAACGCATACCCGCATGTATTAAAGTTAGATACATTTGTATGATTGTTATATGTGTGAAGATAGACTTCAAAATAATCCAGAACATCAATGGGTACTGCATCCTTTGGGCAAGCCCTCTTGAGATTCAGTATTATATATGTTGGCATAGTCATCACAACCAACAACAGTGAATACATTTGCCGCAGAATACATGTATGTAGTATTCTTTAAAGAACTGTACGGATCTCTTTCGCTGGTTACATTACCAAACTGATCATAGCACCTATAAGCCAGATAATTAGAAACTCGCAATTCAGTGTTTGATATATCATACACCTGAAAGTTAGTAGTTTCTATGAAGGCCTTGGGAGGATTGGTAGTACTGTTGCAGGTAATAGCAAATTGGGGGTTTATGGAACAGGTGAGACCGTTTGAGTTGATGCCAAACGGATATGGTATCGTCAGGTCTCCGCATTTGCTCTGACATTCTGGGTGAATTGTAATCTTTTCAGCCTTCATAATACTGTGATCAGCGTCGGTGTTATTGAATTTGAGAGTGAACGACTCTAACCCCCGAGAAAAGTACACTAAAACAAGAAGAAGAAGAAAAACATAGTAGTACATTTTTGTGTCCTGTTTTCTGTTATTTGAAATTTTATTTGTATTTATAACTTGCTAATGTGTATGTCCAGTGCATGGCTTTCTTTTTTATAGCATGCTCGACTTGTCACGCCCCCACTTACAGTACGTTATACCTACAAGACTTTTCCACTACAGAAGAAGTTTCCGACGAGCACTTCTTTTCATGAGGATAATGTTCAGTACTTTACAATTTACTAGAAATATTCAAACATGTTAGAGTGTGGACAGATACGACTCTTTGTAAAGTTCAAGTCCTCTTGTGTATTTTTTTTTTGTTGACGAAATGTCCTCTTGTGTATTAATTAATCGAGAATCAGTTTGAAGAAATTTATTGTTTGTAAGCTTGTGTGGAAGAAATTTATTGTTTGTAAGCTTGTGTGGAAGAAATTTATGTTTCATTTGACTGGAAAGAATTAAATACAATATAATTAAAAGAAAATAATAGAGAGATATCAGAGTTAGAATTTGGAAAAAATGAATGAATGCAATTTGTTATGATAAGAAATGGGAAGAACATGAGTATACACGGAGAATGAAACATTCTTTCATAAAGTAGGGATTTGAATTCGGTTAGGAATGAAATACAGTAAAACCTTGATTAATTAATTAATATTTTCAATACAGTTTGATCCAACAATACATCTTTTACCTTGATTAATTAATAATTTTGATAAATTAATAAAATTTGTCGATCCCGTCATTATTAATATATAGAATTTTTACGGTAGATTAAGGAATCAAATTTTTCAACATTTACTCATGTTATAATTTAAATTTCATTCTACTCCCATCAATAAATATAATTATAATATTTAGTTACAAAAATTTTATTCTTTTATGTTTAGATATTCATTTTATCAAATTTTGCTATGTTTTAGAATGACAAAGACCGACACATTTACGAACATGATACTCATCAGGACAACTGAGAAATACCAACCAGACAGAACTCAACATATCACACCCAGTGACACAGAAACAAAAACAACAGTAAAATAATCAACTCATTACATCACGAAAGGAGAAATAAGTATAGGGCTTGACTAGCCATATCAACAGAAACTGAAAAAAAAATTGAGTTCAGCAGATCAAGAAACTTGTTTATAGTAAAAAATTTCAACATTGTACTGGTGATTGGTGATCATGCTCCGGTTATTTATAGTATAGTGAAGGACCAATATTATTAAGTGTCAACCCTATTCAATAATCTACAAAAATTCAGCAATATTTCTCTATATATATTATATAAAATTTTATACACCCATCCCTGTGTTGACTCGAGTACACACCCATCCCTGTGTTGTGTGGCGTGTGCGAAACTTCAACCAAATTGCTCTGCTTTCTACCCTTTTTACATCACAAGTGGGCTACTCAACCACCACGTCAATTGACCAACCTTTTTTTTATAATATAAAAAATTAAAATAGACAAATTTATAATCCGTGCTAATAACTAATATTTAAATTAATTAATTTTTTATTTTTATTTTTATTTTTATTTAATATANTAATTAATTTTTTATTTATATTTAATATAAATTTTATATATTAAGAATTTATGTTAATATTATATTTTCTCTTATTTTATATAAATTTATTCTATTTAATTTAAATATGTTATAATTTAGACTCGTGTTATAATAAATATATAATTGGGTCTAAAAAATAAAATTTTAGTTAATATAGATATGTTTATAGTTAGGGTCCGTATTATAATAAATAAAATTATATCTGATACATGTATAACTTTTAGACCCGTGATCAGGACCGACCGAGCAAAACTTTTAATTTTTTGGCTCGGTCTTTTTTCTCTAGATTACGGGCTGCTCTAGATGGATTTTGGGTGTTGGACCGTCTCAGAACTAAAGATAATTTTGTAAGTTTCGTGTAGGCCGTAAAACCGTTCATTCTGACTTCTAAAACTCAAAATATGACCCAAAAAATGTTTGTCGTATAAGGAGTACAATAATTACAAATTTTCTTTTTAATATAACTCCAAAATAGATTTTTAAGTTCAAATTTATATATTAGTAAGATATCTGATAGAATTTGAGTTATAATATGAATCGAGATAAGAAAAATTATAATTGTTAGGAATTTTAATAATAATTATAACTTATAAATAATTATTCCCTCTGTTTTATCCAATTCTTCACACTTTCCTCCACCTAATCTATCAATTAAATATCAATTGACCCCATCACTTTATCCGTTTTTCTTTTTCTTTCATCCACTTAATATAATTTTCTTAACCTTCGTGTCTAAATCAAATGTAAATAATTGAGTCGGACGGAGAGAGTAGTATATAATATTATGTAGTTATTAATAATTAATTTTTTGAATTTTGATAGTATTTGAATAAAATTCATCATACTCTTATAATGTATAAGATATGATAGTCTAGATTACGGATGGGGATAGTTAGATACATTTTTATTACTGTAATAAAGATAATCCTAACTCCTAAACTTGGTTGTTATAACTTATAATATGATGATAAAATTGAAGACAGACCCTAGTGATGGAATCCTGCTATGCTATACGCTGTTCAACTCTAGAGTCTAGACCCCTGTATGCTAGTACTATTTTCATGCGCCTTTTAAATTTTGTCATTTTATACCGATTTACCAAAGTCAATGGTTACTGTTTAGTGAACGCTGAACACGAACATTTTCTTATTCAATGACTTGAGAGGCAGATTTTACATTTTAAAATTTTCTAAAAATAATAATTTTTTATATTATAAAATTTATTCTCATTCACTACTTTTCTCCACCTAATCTATCACTTAAATATCAATTGACTCCACAATTTTATCAATTTTTCCTTCTCTTTCATCAATTTTTCCTTCTCTTTCATACTATCTAATATAATTTTCTTAATCGCAATGTAAACAATTGGATGGGACGGAGGGAGTAGTATATAATATTATATAGTTATTAATGATCGATTTTTTGAATTTTGATAGTATTTAAATAAAAACTCTCTTACTCTTGTTATATATAAGATATAATTGTGTAGATTACGGATGGGATAGTGTAATAAAGATAATCCTAATTCCTAAACTTGGTTGTTACGGAGTATAATGTAATGATAAAATTGAAGACAGACCGATGGAATCCTGCTATAAGCTGTTCAACTCTAGACCCCTATATGCTAGTACTTTTTTCATGCGCCTTTTAAATTTTGTCATTTTATACAGATTACCAAAGTCAATGGTTACTGTTTAGTGAACACTGAACACGAACATTTTCTTATTCAATGACTTGAGGTAGGAGACTTTATAAAATAATGCATTTTTTCTACTGTAATATACGAGTACTCTATAATAACACATGCATATTATATTCTTGAATATAAATAGGACTACTATGCTTAAATTTATATTTATATTTATATTTGTGCTAAATCTACAATATACAATTCGAAACGGATTCGATTGTACATGCACAAAATTCAAATTAGACATGAATACCGTTTCATTAATTGTAATACGATTGTTATCACAATTTGTCGTTCTCAGTACTGGAGTACTGGCCATTTCCTGTTTACTTCACTTGGCAGTGTTTAAGTCGTTGCGGCCTTGCCGTGTCTATGCTGAACTCCTTCAGTACTTGTGCACCACTAGTTCTTTCCAGTTTCCAGTTCCGTCACTGTTAAATTGATTTCACATGATATATCTATAACAATGTTGTTGTCTTGTCAATCACATGTCACACATTATTTACAATTCATCATTTTAAATTTTTATGTAAAGATTAATTACAAACTTTCTGTTAATAATAATGGAGAAAAGAAATACTCACAATTCCTAATATTTTTCGGAATATGTGTTTCGAATTATATATCGAATATCGAATATTTTTTGGGAATACGTACTTCGAATTATCTAACAATTAAACGTTTATCATTTTTGCAAATTTTTTTTACAAACTTCATAAAAAATATACAAAAATTTAAGTATTTATACACGTATCTCTACGATGAATCCCCAACTTTTTGTTAACCAGAAGATGCTGCTAGCAAAACTGGGACAGACTCAAAATCTCTATGGAACAAAGTACACAAGACACAAAAAGGTGAGAGAATATGAGCACAACATTATTAAGTTATATACAGCGTCAAATCTAGAACTAATTTTCCTAAGAAACCTTAGAAACTCAAGTTATTAAATAGACGGGCTCCGTTTCATCCATGGTACAGAGAGCAAGTTCACGTCTCAAAAATGGGACAGAAGTTCAAAATCTATCACTAATATATACCCAATTCTCAAAAATGGCAAACATAGCTGTATTTCTGTGAGACTTGTACGCCATACCGTATGACGAACACTACAAAGATGGTAGATGTTGTGTTCGCCATAGCACATGGCGAACAATGTTGTCTCTGTAAAATTGTTGTCATATTATGTACAAATTTTGAGATGGCGAACAGTTAATTGAATTTAAAATTTTCTCCTTTAGTGTGCACAACTGGGAATCTTATCTTCATTTCATTTCCTCACATCTGCAATTTTAATAAGATACATTTTCTCTCTTCAATTTTTTTATATCTTGCATATTATTTGTTTAATTTTATAAAAGAATTTATATGTTATATTCGATACTTTTTAAGGTTTTCTGCCATTTGCTCGTCTTTGTGCTATATCTGCATGTTCATTTTTATAACTGCTCTGCTAATTGACATGTTAAAAATAAATTGTCCATAATTAGACTAATTTTGGGATGAAAATGTGTATACATGAAATAATTAGACTAATTTTGACGTGAACAAATCTGTTAGTGATATAAATTGTTAGTAATATAATTTATTAATTTGTGATTAATAATTTGTTAAAGATTTATTAATATATGTTTAGTTATAAGAAAAAATTATTTTTTATAATTTATTAGTTATTTATTAATATATGTTTGTTATTAAATAATTAAAAATGTTGTTTAAAATTTAGGATAATGGAAGATCCGGTGAATGTAAATTTTTTCTAGGGCGGTGAAATAATTAAACGGGATGAGAATATAAGATATTCTATATAATCCCAAAAAATCCAGTATATTAAATGTGGAACCTCTTATGATGAGTTAAAAGAGATTGTGTATTGATTAATGCAGATTAGTAGTTCACATTAGAATGTGAAGATGAGGTTTAAATATCCTCAATTGGGTCTTGGTAATGTAGTATGTGGATATTACATTACTGGTGTTAATTGCGATGATGATGTGAGGAGAATGTTGAGTGTTCCTAGGCAGATGCAGATGGGGATGGGTGATGTATCTCTATTTGTGGATGCTGAAAAAATAGTACAAGAGGATGTGTTTTCATATCATCAGGGCGGTTACTCACAGCATAGCCAACCTACACAATCAAGTTACGACATAATGTATGAGAGGAGTCGGTTGCCAGATTATGGTATGACGGGTTGGTTAGATTATTATTTTAGTAGAGGAGGTAACAGTGAGCCGTATGTTGGCGGTTCTAGCAGTCATGCATTTGAGGAATATGGTGGTGGTTCAAGTGGTCGTTTATTTGAGGAGTATGGGTGTGGTTCAAGCATGAATGTGTTTGTTACTAATAAAGATGGAGCTGGACATTCTTATGGACACAATACTGGTGTGATCTTGTCTCCCCCACGTGATTCATTTACATCGACGGCTAGTAGAAAGTTGGCCCTCATCAATGAAACTGAAGAATATGAGCAGTATAGTTCAAGTGGTGAGGAATTTTTAGAAGATGACTCAGATGATGGGGTCGATCTGGGACTGAATTCGAGGGGTATTGAGCAAGAAGACCATGTTTCAATGGCAGGACCCTATATTCCAATGGCAGCCTTCTTTGAGAATGAGGAGTATACACCAATTACAGGACGAATCCGGGTGAGATGTTGACTGCTTTTGATCATCGAAATGTAATATTCTTGGTGGGAACATTATTATGTGACAAGGATACGTTAGTTGCAACAGTAAGAGAGGTTCACATCAACAGTGACAGGAACTATAAAGTTGTGAGGAGTAATCGTACTCAGTTCATTACAGAGTGTGAATTGAGTGACGACTGTCATTGGAGGTTGCGAGCTGCTTTGATGAAGAAGCATGGACTGTGGAAAATCAAAAAGGTGAGAGAAATGCACACATGTGTTAACAACGAGTCGATGCATGATCACCGCAGAATCTCAGCAAAATTAATTTCAAGACTTGTGAAACCCCAAATGTAAGTTTTATAAATTATGAATATTAGTTAATCTTTGAGTACAGATATACTAGTTGTGTTGATTTGATCTTATTAAATCATGTAACAGGTGATGGAAAGGCCAAATTTTCCAATCATAACTGTTATGACCATGGTAAATAATGAATACCACCATCGTGTTAGTTACCTAAGAGCATGGATGGACAAACAGGCAGTAATTGAGGAGGTCTATGGTAAATAGAGCATGACATATTTTGTTCTCCCTATGTTCTTGACGGCTTTGGTACATGCTAATCCAGGCAGTGTAGTTAAGATTGTTGTTGTCCCTCATGAAATAGTCCAGCACACTTCTGTATGCAAGATAATATTTTGGTGTCTGAAAGCAATGAAAGATGGTTGGAAGCATGCACGTCCCGTAATTTGAATAGATGGAACGTTTTTGAAGGGGAGGTATAAGGGAAAACTCCTTATTACCATGGGAGTTGATTCGAAGAATCACCAATATCCCATTTGTTATGCCTTGATTGGGGATGAGACATATGAGAACTGATCTTTGTTTTTGAAGCTGCTTCGTAAACATGTTTGCAAGGAAAGACAGGGTGTGTGCATAATATCATATCATGCACCAAGTATTCTTGCAGCAATGAGGGACATGAGGAATGGATTTACGCAACTGTATGGCGTGCATAGGTTCTACTTGTTCCACATGAGAAGTAACCTTTCCTCACAGCATCCCAGTGGAGAGTTGAAGAAGTTGGTGTGGTTAGCTGGGGTAACCACGCAAATTAGGAAACATGATTCTTACATGAAAAGAATTGGGCAGATATATTTTCCCGCATTGCAGTACCTTCAGAACATTCCTGCAGAATTGTGGACCTTGTGTCACGACACCGGTGGAGCTCGATATGGGCAAAGTACCACTAATATAATGGAAGGTTTTAATGGTAACATTAGAATGGCTCGTTTCCTTCCAGTGACGGCGATGATGGAATATATCTTCTACAGGACTGTGAAGATAGTAAACACACAAAGGAACATTGTCGAGGAAAGCCTGCAAAAGGGTCAAGAGTTGTGCGCGAGGATGACGACAATGTTAACAAAATTTTTGGAGAAAGCTACTACACATAAGGTTGAGACCTATAGTCGTCAAAGGGGGATCTATCAAGTGACGACACACTAAAACATGTTAAATCGGTGTGAAAAGGTGGTAACAAGCAGAATGATTTTAAAAAAGGTCATACCGAAGCTGCTTTAAAAAAGGTCATATCGAATGAAATTCAAAAGTCATACCGACTTTTAAAAAGTCATACCAAGCTTTTTCAAAAGTCATACAAGTGTTAATCAAAAGTCATACATGCTTAAGAAAGTCTGAAAAATGTCCTGAATTGAAAAGTCATACAAGCCTTAGAATTCCTCTATAAATATGAGGCTAGTGCTTTTTTGTTAACGTTGGAAAAACATTCAAATTATTTTTTTTTAATATTTTTCAAGTTAAAATCATATCTTATACTTGAACAATATTTCGTTATAATTAATATTTCGCAAGAAATTTAAGTAATAGTTTTAAATCCATAATTTCACGAATTAATTCAGATATTGTATTCAACCCCCCTTCTACAATATTAGGGACCAACATAAAGTATGCACTTCAAATTAATAGTAAAAATGAAAAATTTTAAAATTCTAAATAAATTTAACCATTTTAAAAATCTTTACTTTGCAGGCTTTTATTTTTACTTTGCAGAACTTTATTTTTAATTTGGAAAAATGTGAAAGACCTATCAACACAACTTATATTAATTTTACTTTGCAGTCCTTTATTTATATTTTTACACAACTTGTATAATCTATTCCTTTGCAGGTACCTTTTATAACCCCTATAAATTCATTACAACTTTATTCTCAATCAATACACATAAAATGAATCCATCTAGAACTGGTAAATTGTTGATTGTAGAAAAAGATGACGATTATCAGAGTCTTAGGGAAAGTGATCTAGTGGAATATTTTGCAGGCGTTAGTCGTGAATGGGCACATCGGCGTTTGGAATTAGACCGTTTAGTTCGGGACCTAGTTGTTGTTGGGGGTGCCTACTCGTGAATCAATAGGCATGTATCTAGACAACTCGATTGGTCTCAGTTGGGTTGCATTTAAAAAAAGGTTGGTCTTAGCTGTATCACAAATAAGAGAGGAAAATAACCTAATGTTGTTGCGTAGAAATCGTTACTATATGTTGCAGTTAGCTCGTGATTCAGTTCGTGCAAGTAGGAGAGAGCTCACAGTAGAGCAGGAACATTGTTTTCTACAAAATCCAAATTATACATCTGATGATTATATGTCTGAGACAGAAACAGAGACAGAATACGATTCAGAAGATGACGAATAAGTTTTATTTTATTATATAACTTATTTTATAACATCTTAATTTATGTTATATTTTGTTGTTTAATATTGTTGAATGTTATTTAATGTTGTTTAATGTTGTTCAATGGATGTTTATTTAAATAAAATGACGTGTTTGAATTATTAGGTTTTTTAACTTATCGACTTTATTGTCTCCATTTTACATAAACATAAACATATTGGACAAACAACTTAATGATTAATGCTTGAGAAGTTACATAAACATATTGGACATTATTGGACATTTCACTTTCACTAGCTATAATTTAACTTTTGAAAATGCACACCTAGAGGGGGGGTGAATAGGTGTTATGGCTAACAATGACCGATTTTAATTTTACCGAGTTATTAAACCTGCCAGCTAGCTAAGTTGAATTAATAGACACTGTCAACTAGCTGCTATATGAAATGCAGTACAGAAAAAGTAAATAACACCAAATTTTTTAGCCAGGTTCGACCCCTAATCTCTTATGGTCTACGTCCTGGTCCCCTACCAACTGGTAAGAGAGAATATTATTAATCAATGAACAACCGATTACAAGATTACAATAATATTCCTCCCATATTCCCTTGGAACTGATACTAGCTTGCTGAAACCCCTGTTCTTTTGAACTCTCTAGCTCTCTAAGCACTATACTACCCTAGTACAGCCTTCTCTAGCTCTCTAGTTCCCGAACCCTGTTTCACAAGCTCAATATCCAGCCACAAACAATTACACCTTGAACAATACAAGTGAATAAAGATACAACTCAAACTATAAGCTCTCTCACGTATATATATAAGTATATAAAATACTAGAGCTCAAAATATTATCGAAGAACGATTTGAGTTTGAGAAGATGTGTGTATATGTTTTTCAAAAACAGTATGTCTTCACTTGGTTCCCTTAAATAAGCAATACACACACATGTATTTATATGAATACACTATTCGAATTAACAAACTCAAACTAACGTTGGAATTACAACGTTCAACTTGATTAGGCTAATTCAAATTGTGATATTCAAACTACGAATATTGAGGTCATAGAAGATAAGATATACGTTTGAAAATAGCCTCAATATAAGTTTAAATATTAGATAAGAGTTAGTTAGATAAAAGATAAAGTTTAGTCAAAACCCAACTCCTATTAAATAGGAAAACTAATTTGAATAATATATTTGGATAATATAAAACTGAGCTCTAATATAATATATAACCATATATATATTAGATAAACTCGTACAAGTAAAATCCTACAAATTCTCCATGAAATTCGGACTTCCTTGCTTATCCAAACAGCTTCTGCGTTCCCAGTGTCAGCTCGCTGATACAACCTGTTAACATGTTGTCAGCTTGCTGAAATGCTCTATTTTCCTGCTTTTAGCTTGCTGTCAAAGTACTTAAACAATTTTATACTGATAAAACATATCAGTAAGCTAATACCTGCAAAACCATATTAGTACTTGTATAACAGCTTGCTATTTTATATCATATACAAGCTTTCAGTTTGCTAACAGTGTGATCATCAAAATCTAAAGGGTTTCAATCTCCCCCTTTTTGATGATTAACACCAAATAATTTAGGAGAATAAAATACTCCTCCTAAATTCCTGCAATCCTGTAAACACAGATATAAAATTGCACAAAATACTATATCATGCTAAAATTTAACAGATAAATAATTTAAGCCTAAAACATTCATAGCATAATAATTAATAACATGCACCAAAGCATGTAAACCAGAAACAATATCAACAAAAACTAACAAAACCAAACACTAACATAAAAATAAGTACCAAGTCTAACATGCTTGAATGAAAAATAAACATTAGTACCAAGTCTAACATGCTTCAAAGAAAAATAAACACTACCCAGACCCTTTAAATCTCCAAATTTCTCCCCCTTTAATCATTAAAAAGAGAAAATTATGGTCCATCTGGAGTCACATCTTCATCATTGTCAGCAAAGTTCTCCTCATCTGCATGAACATCCTCATTCTTTGCATTTAGACTTGTAGAACTTGCAGTTTGCAACTTCTTTTCTGTCTGTTCAGTAGACTCCACAGCAGCCTTTGCTAAACCAGCTAAATTTCCCTCAGAAAATTCACCACCAGCTGCAGTATCCAACTCATTCTTATAGTTTGCAAGTAACTTACTTACCACAAACTCCCTTAGAAACTTAATCTCATCACTTAACACCTCAATCTTCTGAGTCAAATGAGCAATGTCTACACTCATGTTAGTATGATCATCCTTCAATTATTTTGCCAATCCTTCAAACTTATCAGGAACACCACTAGATTGATCACCAGTAATAGCAACAGGAGTAGGAACTTCCACCTGAACTAGAGTCCCATCTTTCTCAATTATCAAATGAGACTGGGCCAGACTCTTAAAATCCAGAAATTCCTTAACAACAACCTTATCAGACTCCTTCAAATCAACTCCATATCAGTCAAAAATTCTGGTTAACAAACAACCATAAGGTAATCCTATAGACTGATTACCTTCAAATACATTCATCATGTTTTTCAACACTAAATCAGACAAATCAAATTTTCTGCCAGTCAGAAACATAGCTACAACCACCAAATCTTGACAACTAAAATTTGACCTACTACCAACCCTAGGACAAATATTAGCAATACAGATCTTAAACAATTTTATAATGATAAAATATATCAGTAAGCTAATACCTGCAAAACCATGTTAGTACTTGTATAACAGCTTGCTATTTTATATCATATACAAGCTTTCAGCTTGCTAACAGTGTGATCATCAAAATCTAAAGGGTTTCAACTTTTTCTTTTCGGAACTTTGCAGAACTTTAACTTTTCAACTTCGCTGAACTTTTATTTTACTTTACAGAACTTTAATTTTACTTTCACTTTCAACAGCTTAAATATAACTTTGAAGAACTTTAAATATATTTTAACTTTCAACATCTTGAATTTAACTAGGGAGAACTTTATTTGACATTTCACTTTCAACAGATTTAAAATAACTTTAAGAATCAACACATATAATTTCACTTTACTATTACTTTAACTCTAGTAGTTTTAATTTAACTTTTAATTTTCAGAACTTTGCAGAACTTTATGATACAACTTTTATTTTACTTTGCAGAACTTTAACTTTATCTTTTCAGAACTCTACATGACATTGCAGAATTATTTTACTTTTACTTTGCCTATAAATAAATCATCAACCACAATTAAATTTTATCAAAGAGTTATATCATGGAAGGTGGAGCTTAAGAACGTTGATTTTGCGATAAACTATTTATTCAAGAGTATGCAAAGTATGGCCCAGATGCTGGTAGAAGATATGTAAAATGTATAAACTATTCAAACCAAGATGTAATAGTACTCAAAGATTATGTCTCCGTATGCATTATTGTAGAATGACGATATAGTTAAAATTTCACTTTCAGACCCGAGTAGAGCTATGTTCAATTAACAGACAACAGCCAAAGAAGTTACGCTTAAAGGTTGAGATCACAGCTTTGTCTTATCTTTGTTTACGTATCGATCCCTGTCGAGATGCTCTAAAATTACAACGAATTGTCGCGGCAGCTGTGTACCATCAGTTTTTGCTACTAGATTTTCTTCTACCAGCATGTGGTAGTCATATAATTACTACAACCCATCTTATTTTTAGCAAAAGTATCAAGCTAAAGTCCTCAATGAACCCTCAGCTGACTTGGTAATCTCGATTTTCAAATATTATCTCATCAATCTGTAATGGCGAATGCAGGATGAAGATTAAA
>QRFB01003398.1:2712-29467 GCA_008931105.1 Oenanthe javanica | reverse complement strand
TATGTGAAATTTAAGACTATTTGTGTGTGTGGAATTTAAGACTATTCGACGTGAAGTTGTTGGATGTAGAACTCAAAGTAGTTGTAGTATTAAGATTCATATAATTGTGAGCATTGTCGCATTGAAGTCCCAGTTTAGAAAGGAAGACTCGTTCTAAAAGAAGACTTTGCAAAATACTCTATATAGTATATGTTTATTGCCCATGATGTTTGGCTACAGAAGAAGCCTGTAAATAAGGTTTGTGCTACATATCTCATACTCACATACCTCCTGAGTAGTAAAAATGTAATTATTTGAGGAGAGACAAGAAGCTGAGGCTCAATGTTTGTGCAAGTACCAGAACCATGCATATTGCACACTAAAAATATAATCAATTTTAGTTTATATATTTGTCGCGTTTCTAGCGACCTTTGTTGTCTTGGTGAAATTTCAAATTTGGAAGTAAACTCTTTATTATTATAATTAGGGTAATTCTTAACTTAAACTTTTTAATATGAAAATTTTCAATAAATTCTGTAGAACCATAACAAAAAATGTAAAAAGAATATTTAAATAAACTTTTTTATTATGATTTTATAAATAAAATTATGATTATGCATGATTTTTTATATTTTTTATTATACTTCTGCAAAATTTAATTAAAGTTTGCATAATTTTTAGGCTAAAAAGTTCCACATGTTACCCTTAACCGATAATATATATTAATTATATATTTGCAACCTTTAAGCCAAAGACAAGTAATCTAAGAGTAAGTGTAACGGTAGTCTTAGTTGATTCTCTATAAATTTAGGTAATCTATTTTGCATTTCAACTCCAATAATTATATTCATTCTCTATTATTATAATAATAATAAATTTGAATCTAATTAGTCTTAAAAAGGAGGAAAAAGAAAAAAAGGGAGAAAAGGGAGAAAAATGAATTTTTTATTCACTAGTATATTTTAGATGATCCATGTTAATAGGACAGTAAAATTTAGAATATTCTAATGATTTAGAGAATCTGATGGAGTTGTATTTTATATCATATTTCCTATTTTTGAATTTAGGAGTTCATTTAAGTATGTTGTTGTACTAGCTCTAAATAAATAAGTACATGTTGTTACGATACTCGTTCCTTCTTTAATTTTATACATGTTTCGAAGAAATTAAGCATATTAAAAAAGTATTAATTGGATTTTTTCGTAATACATACCCCTAGTTATAATTTGAAAAATTAATAGATTATAACTATAATTTATAAATCAAATTTTATTATATATCAAAACGCACATTAAAGAATTTTTTTTTATTATAATTAAAAAATGTTTTAAAAAAAGAAGATGGCAATTTTTTTATAAACTCTTTTGGCTTAGAACGAATTACGTTGATAACTATACACGATTTGTTATATTGTATTTTGTGAAAATAAAATTTGTTTTATATTTAAAAAAATATAATTTGTATTTATTCTTTATTAACACAAATATAAATATAAAATAAATAATTATATAATTATGCCAATTTGATTAATAATCTCAACTTTCATTCTCACTGCTCGTCGAACTCATGACATCATCTATACAAGCTCCATAGGATGATTCCAGATTACAAACCAATTATGTATACACTCCTTATTTTCAAACCAAATACATATGCATATCTGGATCTAAATCAACTATTTGTATAGTTTAAGTCATAAGACATGCACATATGAAATGCGCATGCATCATAAACGTATTATGTATATTACACAAATTACTAACTAGAGATATTTCAGCGAGGGCTGATCGGCCCATGCAACAAACTATAAGCACTTGAGCTATATTGTCCGGAGTCATTCTAAACATTGTGGTAAGAAGGGGACCTCTTTTCGGTACCTAGCTAGGAAGTTTCCGCGGGCACCTCTTTTCACGAGTAAAATGTTCAGTACTTTTTGGTATTAGAAATTTATGAGTATATCCAATGCATAGCTTTCTTTTTTATAGCATGCTAGACTTGTCGGACCCCTCTTACAAGACTTTTCCACGGCAAAAGAAGTTTCCCACAAGCCTCACCTTAACGGGTACTATACAAATACTTCTTCAGTGAGGAATTAAAATGTATAAAGTTATTCAAACCAAGATGTAATAGTACTCAATATGCATTATTGTAGAATGACGATATAGTTAAAATTTCACTTTCAGACCCGAGTAGAGCTATGTTCAATTAACAGACAACAGCCAAAGAAGTTACGCTTAAAGGTTGAGATCACAGCTTTGTCTTATCTTTGTTTACGTATCGATCCCTGTCGAGATGCTCTAAAATTACAACGAATTGTCGCGGCAGCTGTGTACCATCAGTTTTTGCTACTAGATTTTCTTCTACCAGCATGTGGTAGTCATATAATTACTACAACCCATCTTATTTTTAGCAAAAGTATCAAGCTAAAGTCCTCAATGAACCCTCAGCTGACTTGGTAATCTCGATTTTCAAATATTATCTCATCAATCTGTAATGGCGAATGCAGGATGAAGATTAAATGTGACAATATGTTGAATGCAAGACAATGTTTTACAAGACCCAGATTTCAACTCCAAACTTGCTCAATTTTTTTTTTGCTAAGCAAGAATAGTCTCTCCATTCTTTTTTTAACAATATCTCATCAATCTGTAATTTTTTTTTGCTAAGCAAGAATAGTCTCTCTTGCTTGTGGTAAAAAAAGAATAGTCCCTCAGCATTCGACCGAATCTAATCGAATTTAGCTAAATACGACCGCATTATTCTAGTCGAATTTAACCGTTTTTCTTGTAGTGAACCCTAATTTGTATTTGTGGTTAGTGCATTTTCAATGGAAGAAACTCTTAGTTAAAAAATCATATGGGCAGATAATATATAAATTCTGTATAAATTGTGAAACTCCAATCATCCAAAACTTTTAGCTAAAATTATAGCCAATCTCTTCACATTGGCCAAATTTGTCGAACCTCTCAAGAGCGCTGTAACAAAACTGTACATATAAATTTAATCATTATAATCAACCCCATTGGGCACATTATCTTACAGATTCGATAAATTTTAACCAATCATTATTTTTATTATTGTAGCCAACCATTTTAGTCAATACCGTTGAAGATGCTCTTAGTTGTTGATATTCGATGGTTATAATTGTGTANTTCTTTTTTTTTTTTTGCTAAGCTCAATTTTCAATTTTATGCAAGTAAAATAACAATGGCCAAAACAACAAATGCTTAAAGAACTATTATAAATATACTGTAACAATTTTTGAAAGGATTGGTTCAAAACTAACAATTGAATGCCCATATTTAAATGGGATATTTCATTTAGATTTGTATTCAGCAGTAATTACACGGGTCTACCTGTGTTAGAATTTCAAACCCTAATTTGTATATGTAGTTAGAGAATTTTCAATGGAAAAAACTCTTAGTTAAAAAATCTTATGGGGCACATATTATACAAATTCTGTATAAATTGTGAAACTCCAACCATACAAATCCCTTAGATAAAATTATAATCGCATTGGTCAAATTTGTCGAACCTCTCAAGAGTGCCGTAACAAAATTGTACATATAAATTTAATCATTATAGACAATCTCATTGGGCACATTACCTTGCACATTCGATAAATTTTAACTTATCATTATTTTTATTATTTTAGCCAACCATTTTAGCCAATACCGTTGTAGATGTTAGTTGTTGATATTCGATCGCTATAATTGTGTATGTGAAATTTAAGACTATTTGTGTGTGTGGAATTTAAGACTATTCGACGTGAAGTTGTTGGATGTAGAACTCAAAGTAGTTGTAGTATTAAGATTCATATAATTGTGAGCATTGTCGCATTGAAGTCCCAGTTTAGAAAGGAAGACTCGTTCTAAAAGAAGACTTTGCAAAATACTCTATATAGTATATGTTTATTGCCCATGATGTTAGGCTACAGAAGAAGCCTGTAAATAAGGTTTGTGCTTCATATCACATACTCACATATCTCCTGAGTAGTAAAAATGTAAGTATTTGAAGAGAGGCAAGAAGCTGAGGCTCAATGTTTGTGCAAGTACCAAAACCATGCATATTGCACACTAAAAATATAATCAATTTTAGTTTATATATTTGTCACGTTTCTAGCGACGTTTGTTGTCTTGGTGAAATTTCAAATTTGGAAGTAAACTCTTTATTATTATAATTAGGGTAATACTTAATTTAAACTTTTTAATATGAAAATTATGAAAATTTTCAATAAATTCTGCAGAACCATAACAAAAAATGTAAAAAGAATATTTGAATAAACTTTTTTATTATGATTTTATAAATAAAATTATGATTATGCATAATTTTTTATATTTTTTATTATACTTCTGCAAAATTTAATTAAAATTTGCATAATTTTTAAGTTAAAAAGTTCCACATGTTACCCTTAACCGATAATATATATTAACTATATATTTGTAACCTTTAAGCCAAAGAAAAGTAATCTAAGAGCAAGTGCAACAGTAGTCTTAGTTGATTCCCGGTAAATATTATAAAATAATGTGTCCTAGTGATTTAGATAATTTATTTTGCATGTTAACTCCAACAATATTCCCTATATTCATTCTTTATTATTATAATAATAATAAATTTGAATCTAATTAGTCTTAAAAAGGAGGAAAGAAAAAAACATGTGAGAAAAATGGAGGAAAATAAATTTTTTATTCACTAGTATATCCTAGAGGATCCCTGTTAATATAACGCTAAAATTTAGAATATCTCAGTGATTTAGAAAACAGGTCTCCGCATTTGCTCTGACATTCTGGGTGAATTGTAATCGTTTCAGGCTTCATAATACTGTGATCAGCGTCGGTGTTATTGAATTTGATAGTGAACGACTCTAGCGGTTTTAACCCCCAAGAGAAGTACACTAAAACAACAAGAAAAAGAAACGAGTGCATTTTTGTGTTTAGATTTTTGATATCGGGAGTTTATCAATGTACATCCTCACTGCAGAGCTCTCTTTTTTTATGGCATGCACCATGCTTGAGTGCTTGACTAGTCTCCCCATATATGAACTTTTCAACGACGAGATTAATTTCAGACCCGTAAAAACGTACTATACGCTCAGAACATCTTCAACCAGGCTTATCACATATGACATATCTTAATTATTTTAATGTAAGTTTTGGCAATTTTTTTGTTTAAAATATACTTTAAAAGTTAGCATCTAAAATTATCAATGCGATCTAGTCCACAAATTTATTTTGGTTTAAAAAAATATGTATCAAGTCTCGACCTTCGCGAGATGACCCAATCAATTTTAACCAACTCTTCGCAACCCCTAAAGATACTTAGGTATTAATTCAAAAACAAGTATTACTGATTGGATACGATAGTGTTGAATAGTGTTATTGGATAATTTATTATATTATTATCTCAAAAATATTTTTTTAAAAAATATAACTCAATGATTTAGTAGTCAAAAGATAATTAAAACTAAAACAATTTAGCTTCCCGTGAATCCATTTTAATTATTGTAAGTATTTTAGTCTAACTATAAAAATGATACATATAAAATTACTACAAAATGATATTAATTTTGTAATTAAAATATTAAAATATTTTAATTGTAGACCATTTGTTTTACAAATAACCATAACATGTTTATAAAATAACATAAATGAATTGCATGGAGTTCTAAATTCTTTAATTTATCATTCAAATATAAAACATTTTAGCGGATATGGAGTACTAATTGAAGAACGGTTCTACATTATATATTGCTTATTATATATTCCATTGAATTAAACTCTCTCTCTCTCTCTCTATATATATATATATATTGACAATCACTTATAATAGTTAAAAACATAATTCCGAATGATTTTATAGTAGAATCAAATAGTTCATAATTATTCTACAGTAGAATCAAATTTAAAATTAGATTTTCCACTTAATTTATAAGTATTAATTTTTTTGTAAACATTATATATGATTAGTATTTTATGTCACTACACCAAAAACTGAAATAGACAATACTTAATATACAATGCACACCAAAATAACCGTTGTTCGAAATTAGCAATTTTCAAAACAGTACATATGCTAGTTGCTAGTGGTGCCTTTACTTATCTATGGGTGACTTAACTAAACTCATATAGACTTATGTTATTTTTTATCTAATTATTTGGCATATGATCTGTGTTTATGTGTTTTAGAAAATATCTTATCTTCTAAAATGGTGTACTAGAGTTTGTATGTATTTAGCTGGAGCAAATATATTGACGGAGTATATTTTTAAAATGTCGTAGCAAGAAGTTTTACGAATTATTTGTGTTGTGTATTTGAAGAAAATGATCCGAATTCATAGCAAGTTGGGGTGAAGAGACTGGTGGAAGGCTACAACATGTTTGAATTTCCAATTATTGCTCTTATTGTACAAAATTTAACATAATGTTGATAACGCATTGTTTTGAGACTAACATTATTTTATAGTGTACATAACACTATAAAATCATATTATCTATACTATACATATCTTTTACATACGTACATATCTTTACATACTATGGTTATGTTGTGAAATGTTAAGTGCAATTAATGTTCTACTTCTACAAGTTGAGTTTAGTCATGTTTTTATTTCCTTAAAATAGTCACTTAAATTCTCTCTTTAATTTTTCTTGGCATTGTCTTTATTCAATTAGGTCGAAAGTATGGGAAGCAATTTTAAAGGTTGAAGCACAAGACCAGGCTCCATGATAGATATTCCTCGAGGTGCTCTTGTTATAGATAATGTTCTTGTAATGGTATTAACACATGAAAGTCGATTTGTAATATTTGATGTGTATTAGTGGATTGCTATAAAATGCAAAAACTATGTTTTGTTGAGTTAATAAAAGCATTTTTTTATTTATTTCTAAGCATTGTTATCAGGTTTAGAAAACAGATGTTAATATTTTATTAACCAATAGATATGTTCAAAAAACCATTATGTGAAGATCCACCGTCAATATTGTTAAAACCATTACATTCTTAAAGAACTGTCATGTAAATCTTTAACAATAATATATGAATTCACAAATCTTTAACAATAATATATGAATTCACAAAGAGGATTGTGTGTATAAGCTTTCCAACAATGGTTCACTCTTAGAAAGTACTTGTATATTTTTCCTCACACAACATGACTTAAAATGAAAAATACTTGTATGTCTTAATTCACACAACATGATATAAAATAAAAACACTTGAACTAAGTTATGTTTGATAATGGTTTGTATATTGAGTGTTGTTGTTTTTAGGTATTACACACTATTTTCGACGCTCTGAGCCATTGTCTGCAAGTGAGTCACACAAATATTATCATGTCGTTGTCTACAAGTCATTCATACAAAGGTTTTCACCCATTGTATGACTTGGGTAAGAGACATGCCTCGATAGTCATGATTTTTTTGGTCTTCAGACAGTGGTCGAAAACAACCGTTGTTTCAGTTTTTGGTGTAGTGTATTAAAATCAAAATTTTCAATCTTATGAAGTATATGTATGGTTAGTTTTAAAACCATTTATGAGATTCTACATTAGAATCAAAGAATTCTCTCCGGAACTCTATATAAAAGAACACTCTCTAGAAAAATAATATATATATATATATATATATATGAGTTGAATTCAATGGAGAACATGGAGTACTAATTGGAAAAGATATATGTCCTGCATTATATTCTGTAATATATAATAACCAGAATATAATGTTAAACATATATATTCTCCGATTAGTAATTCATAATGTTCTTCGTATAACTTTTGTCTATATATATTGTACCTTGATAAATAAAATTATTTTTATTATAAATGAAAATTATTTATATATTTATTTTCAAATTTTTGATGAAATTAATTGTTATTCGCGTCAATTTTAGTGCATTCTGAAAATTTATAAACTTTATATATTAAAAATTATATAATAAAACATGTTTATATCCATATACTATAAATATCTTATTACTATGTTGTATATATTTGTATCATGTTTTGATTTAAAATATGAAGTTAAACAAATATTTATAGTGAAATTTTGTATTAGTACAATTTCTTTTATGTATACCAAAAGCCCAAGTATTAAATGTTCATATGATATTTTTATGTTTGTGTATTAAATACTAAATCTAACCTTAAATATACGAGTTATTTTTTTATGTATTTAAAAATTATCACCCTAGAAAGATGTATTTAAATATGATCAGAAAAATTACTTGCATATAATTATAAAAGTTTTTAATTTTTTTTACTTGTATTAGATATGTATGTCAATTCTTTCAGAATATCGTTATATAATAATTTTCTTTCTAGTGTTGGTTGACCAAAGTCATCATCGCGGTTCATTTCACATAATCTATTGATTTGTCTTCTACTAGAACGTACATTAACAGATAACTTTTTCAAGATTACAATACATGATTGAAAGTCATTCTTATATTTATGCATTATTTAAATACTAACAAGCATCTAATAATGCAATAACTTCTTAACGATAATTAAATGTCACACCATACATGCAAGAGAAAATCCTTGACTAAGATTTTATTTGGTCTTGTATCATAAAAATATATTTAATTGATCGAATACTTTTATTTAATGAAACCCTTATGCATGTTATTATCTATATTTTATATGGTAGAACTGTTGGCGCAAAGAATTTTAAAATTTGTTCACTGTGGTGCAATACTAGGAGTACATTTTGTTGCTTCAGTGCTTATATAACTAAAACTCTAAGATCAGTTCCAAGTTCTATGACAAACAGTATTAATATGGGTTAAAAATGAGCCCTAACGACATAATTAATGTCACATTTAATAGATCTAGTCCGGTCCAAAAACTAAGAAATAATCTAGGCCGAAAACATAGGCCTAGGGCCCAAGACTAGAAACGAGATTGATATTCTGGGTCTAGAACACGCCTGTATGGGGCATGCTCGATATAGGCCCAATCAGACGGCCTACAAACATAACCTACGATCCAGAACCGTCACGATCAAGAATCATCCTAGAAGGCAGCTCAAAGAGTAGAATCCAAGACATCTCGTTCAACAAGGAAACTGAATCCTAAACGGAAACATCCAACAAATCAGCAAGGCAGTGGCTTGCCCACCAAAATTCCTAAACCTAATAAAAAACCTAGACTCTCAACGTCTATCTAAAGGGTCTAACCCCTCGTTTTTAAAATTACGTCCTAGCTTGATTCTCAATACGCTTGAGATACGTAGACATCCTGTTAAAATAGAGATAGTTCCGACAAACAAGTGCAATCATTAAAGATCGAAGCTTACAAACCCTGGTATTAAACACATATTAATTACGACCTAGTTTTTGATCCATAACAAATACTAAACCGACTTATATCAGTAAATACTAATTAGTGATTTTATAACATTCTACAAGCCACATTTAATTTACCTAAAAAATTATAAAACACAAGCCACAAGGAACAAAGCACTATAAATATCTCCTCAAAAACTTAAAAACATCCGCAAATCTAGTATTACAAGGACAAAAAACATCATAAATATATAAAAAGAATAAGTGATGATCAATTTACCTCCTATAATTTTATCCTTTTCACCTCCAATAATCTCATACAACAAGCAAATGTAAAAATCATTGTTTCAACAAAAAAATTAGTACAAAGCACTATAAACACTATTAAAGTCCAAAAATTCTATATAACAGTATTTCAAATTCGAAAAATCAATATAACTCACAATAACATGAATAAGCCACTAATACAAATCAATATAAACACGTACTATAAAATTCCCAAAATTCTATTCAACACTATTTAAAATTTGAAAAATCAATATAACTCACTACAACATGAATAAATGAATAAAAGAGTGAAAAAGGTGTCATTCGAACAAACCTGAATTATCTACTGTTAGTATTGTTGACAATAATACAAAGAAGATGCGTTTTATACACTAATCATGTCCATTTCTAGCAATTTTGTATCAATTTTGATTGATTTTGGGGTGATTTGAATGAACTATAAAAAGGGGGAAGTTGTGTGTATTTTGGGGTGATTTGTATCTAAAAATTTTAATTTTAAAAACTATCTTTTTTTGTGTCCGTTATCTTGTGTTTGAGTCTAAAATTTCAGACTCATTTCTAGTTCTCACAATAAGAAGGACTAACTAGAATATAAAGTCTCGCTCTAGTAAGAACTTTTTA
Organism: Oenanthe javanica; assembly: GCA_008931105.1. NCBI lineage: Eukaryota > Viridiplantae > Streptophyta > Magnoliopsida > Apiales > Apiaceae > Oenanthe > Oenanthe javanica. Next base: position 19,297 of record QRFB01003398.1, on the reverse strand, counting down.
AAATGAGAACCGTGAGAACTAGTGATTTGTATAGTGAAAACCGGTGATTTCAAGTACGTCGTAAATTTCAAGTTTGTCAATGAGTGATTTTATGTAAATTGTGAATTTCAAATTTGATAAACGGGTGATTTGATGTAAATCAAAAAATTTAAAATTTAACACAAATCACCAATCTTGACTATGAAAATCACCAGTTCTAACAGCTCATTTTAAAAAATTCCCATTTGAATAAAAGCCTATATATATATATATATATATATATATAATAAAAGGCATATTACTATATATATGTTGTGAATATTTGTATCGTGTTTAATTTAAAATATAAAATTAAACAAATTTTTGTAGTGTAATTTTGTATTAGTATATTTTTCTTATACATATTATTATATATACGTTGAGTATTAATTGTTCCCCATATGATATTTTTATGTTTGTGTATAAAATTGTTAGTTTTAGTTCTAAATTCTAAATTTGACCTAAAATCTACAAGCTATCTTTTTCATGTATTTCAAAATTATCACCCTAAAAAGATGTATTTAAATATGATCAGAAAAGTACTTGTATATCATAATAGTTTTTTACTTTTTATTTTGTTTTAAATATAAACACTATTGAATAGATTCTCACATACTATGAAAATTTCAAATCCTAACAAATGAATCAAGCAATTAGACAAATGATTTTGAGAGATCTACCTTCAAATACATCAATTAATTATAATTAATATCAAACTTGTCCTAAAAATAAATTCTTTTTCTTAACGAGACAAACATATATTATGAAACTTATTATGTAACAAATAACTCATCAAAACTTGAAGGAGCAATGCTACAAGAAACAAAGTTCATTCTGACCGCTTCAACGATCAATTTTAAAAGAAAGACGATCGGTTTTGACTAAACCCGACCGTAAATGATGGCCAACTTAAATCTGGTCAATTTTGACTAATATTGATCGGTTTTAGCCTTGACCATGGTTGACTCTGATTGATCCCACTATGATAAAGGGACAGTGCCACGTGTCACTGTCACGTAAAAAAAACACAGCTTAAAACTGGTCGTCTTTTCCGACTTAAATCCAGTCGGTTTTACCTGAATGAGACCGTTTTTTCAAAAACGGTCGGGTTTCGAGCAGAAACATTTTTGATTTATTAAATCCGACAGACAAATTGACTTTATAAAACTAATTGATTTAGTCGGTTTTAGGTCAAACTCGTTGTTTGACTATTATAAAAGCTATGACTCTTAAGGTTTAAAACTTTCATTATAAAAAATAAGAAAACACAAACATGGGTGTATATATAAATATATTATATGCATATACCTAAATATAATGGAATTACTAAAACCAAAGTAAATAAAAAAGAACAATACTTACAATTAATGAGTTTTCAATCTCTTTCCACTCTCAATCCTTCAAAATTGTAATATTTCAATCACTTTTTTTCACAAACTCTCTCTCTTACAACCACTTTTTTTTTTCACACACACTCTGTCTCTCTTATTCAATATATGAGATATAAGTGAAGAAAGAAGGGGAAAGGTGAAGTGCCATAAATTACAGTGAGGAGTTAAAACTGACCGACTTGTGTATATCGGTCGGTTTTAAAATAATATAATATTAGAATGGCCTTTATAGTGTGTGCCCATGAGCACACATTAAGCACTAACTTTTATGAGTATAGTTCAATTTGTGCATACATGGGGTTCATCATTAATAATGAATAGGAAACCAATAAAATTTTGACAACTAAGCTTATAATGTGTGCCCATGAACACACACTAAAAAAACCGATTTTATAATGGTATATCAGGTTGGTGGAATCATTTATTACAGAGATAAGACCGACCACCCCAAGTGGTCGGATTAGGGCGGTCGGTTTTATTCTAACATGTCCCAACAGCTTTTATGGGAGTCAGCAAAACGGGACCCACTTCTTGCACCGATTGGTTTTGGTGGTCGGTTTTATTGCAGAAGCGATCTGTTTTAACCCTGCCTAAAAAACGGTCGGATATGTGGCTGACTCTGTTCGTTGTAATGAAAGTATAGGTTATGAAAAAGAAATTTAGTAACAATAATATATCAAAATCATTTTGTAAATAAATAATTAAGTACCAAAAAATTATGAGAATTAATTAATAAAAACAAGAAAATATTATATCTTATTAAACTTGCCTTTATCCTAGGATATAAATTTACCTTGGCATAATGTTTAAATAAAAAATATAATAAGATAATCGAAGCATGCAGGTGACGAGGACACTTGGTAATTAACAAACTAAAAGACGGTAAAGCTAGAAAAAGAGAAAAACAATATTAATACCACATATATAAATAATGAATGCATGCAAAGACTTGAATAAACAGATAGTGGAATAAAACAACTTAATGCAAAACGGAGTATGCTCCAGCGCTGGTCCGACGAATAAGTAAAAGTAATAATATAAAATGAAGCTGCTGCGTGAATATAAGAAGCTGGATAAATCAAAGGGAGAGAGAAAATAGATTGTTTAATAAAAAAAATCCAATCCTACTCCTAATTATTATTATTATTTTTTCTTTGTTATATTGGGTGTCCGGGACACTCGACTAATCACAGATTCTCAGTGGATGACTAGCTCAGCCAAGACCACCCACTTAAATCCGAATTGTTTTCGTGGGGAATGGAACCTGAAATATCTATATTACTAAGCCATGCTAATGTGTCTTGGATGATCCACATCTCAGGATTAGGTGTCCATGAGCACATAGAACTATCCATATGGATGAAAGGCCTCACAGCCCACGCACAACGACACAATTATCATGGGCGCACTCTAAATAGCCCGTCGTGCGAGCCTTCCGCTGGGGCCCGCTATGCCAAAAGTGAGAGAAACTCCATCGGGGTCATTTATGACGGAAATTTTACACTGAAAATCTCGTTGCATATAAGTGAAATTCGACATCAGAAATGAGTTGTAATAGTTTATTTTTGCATGTATTACACGGATAATTAATTAAGATAATTCGATTCCCTGCAATTACTTCGCATAAAGGCCAAAAAATAATTTACCCCTTCACAATAATATTCAGTCGTAAAACCATAACCACCAAGAAATGATTTTTCGAGTTATCCAACTACGATCTAAAAACATCTACAAATATAATATGAAGATTTTTTATATATACACACATATATATGTATATGTTGAATTTGCAATTAATCCAAAAATTAATCATATAAATGCTCTAGAAAAAGTAAAGGAGATTAATAGAAAATACTTACATTGATAAAAGTTATAATCGTGCTTAGTAGATCATTTAAAGTAACAAATGATATGAAGATAGTGTTTTTCAAAACTAAAGAGTGAAAAAATTATATAAAGCAAAAGAGTCAGTAGGGTTTAACATTATGATTTTACACTAGATAACTTATGATAAAATATTATATCGTAAGTTCTTTAAAAAATAATATTTCAAACGGGTCTGGTAGTTAGTATTTATTAAAGTTGGTGCACTTACGGAGAATTCTTTATCTTTCGTAATTTCGTGCTTAACACGACACCGTTTGTTCGCAAACAATTAAATATACTTTTTACAATTAAATTTAATTATAAATAAATATTAAAATATTGAACTTACGACGAATATTTCGGTTGTCATAAATTGAATACTTACGATGGTAGGGGTTCTGTCGTAAATTCTTACCAAATATGACACTTTCTTCCCAAATAATTAAATATGCTCTTTTACAATTAATTTTAATTTTAATTAAATATTAAATTATCGAAATTACTGTTAGGAATCTACATGTAATTTTGTGATAACATTAATCTTAGAATCATAGAAATTTTATTTGTTGTAACTGATCAATTGATATGAAAGTTATAAATATCAATTGATCAGGAAACCATTTATCAGTTGAAGTGTTTATATGAATCAACTGATAATTTGGATTGTAGCATAGGTGTACTTAGTCTATTTCAATCGATAAGGTGTAAATCAATTGATATTATTCTTATCAATTGATGTTTGAGTCGATTGATATAGATCATCAATTGACGTGTAAATTAAACTGTCAAATTGTAATTATGTGAAGACAGGAAATTTCGCAAGTGAAAGATGATCGATTGATATTGAAACATGGATGGATGAGAGATCAATCGAAGAAGCCAAGTCAAGTATTGAAGACCATCGACTGATGTGAAGACCCATCGATTGATAACATTTATCAATCGATAAGTCATTATTTATCAATCCATCAGTAATTTTAAATCACTTTGTTCAGTTTATTTTTTAGTTTTAATTTGTTCGAACGTTTTCTCTCTAATTATCAAACATAAGTAACAAATATTAAAGCAAGTAAAAAGTTTCAATATTTGTATTCAACCGCCCTTCTACAAATATTGTCATTATTCTTAAGGAATCACAATTACGACAGAATATAAATCTGTCGTAAGTTGAAAACTTTGACGGGCTATTTATCGCCTTATTTTATTATTAAAATAAGATTTTATGACCGAATTTGTTAATTACAACAGATTTATGAATCCGTCATAAGTTTGACACGCCCCATTGTTTCGGTCGTAAATGCCCCTTTTTGGTGTGTGTGTGTGTATATATATATATATATATAATGTAGACTTTGAGCCTTTGATTGAATTCTAAAATTTTGTTTTTTATTCCTTTTTTTCAATAAACATTTGATTTATTTTTTTTCAAGTTTTTATATTTTAAATAATTAATTCCCAACTCCTTCCTTATATTATCCTCTCTTTTTTGGTGAAAAAATCTGTTTTATTAAATTATTTAAAATAAAAATAAAAATAATAAAATTATGAAAATAAATCTAAAATAGATATATAAAAATATATTAAATATGAATACCACATGCTAAATATAATAATATCATATATATCGAGCCGTTGACAGTTCATTCGAAGTTGAGTGTTGTTTAACCGCCAATAACGTATATCTATCAGATGGAAAGAGAGTTATTTAACAGCCGATAACATATATCCGTCAATATTAAGTTGAAAATGGTGGCCCAAGTTCTTCCGTCGTTTGCGATGAATGTCTTCTTACTTCCACTGGAACTTACTCGTGAGATAGAAAAATGCATGTCCAAATTTTTCTAGAGTACTTCCCTGCAAAATAGTTCCAAAATCAGCTGGATGTCATGGGACGGAATGGCTAAACATAAGCATACAGGTGGATAGGGTTCAGAAACCTTTGTGATTTCAATTTAGCTATGTTAGAGAAGCTTTGCTGGCGTCTTATCACGAATGAGGACAATTTGGTGACCCGTATTTATAAAGCTCGGTACTATGCAGATAAGAATTTTTTAGAAGCTAGCTTAGGTAACAGCCCTAGTTTTATCTGGCGAAGTGTTCTTGAAGCTAGGAAAGTTTGTTGCAATTAATCTTAAAGTATTTTATTGTTTTGATGTTTTATTATTTGAATTAGTCTTTTCTTAGTGGCATGTTTTTAGGAGAAAGAATAAGTCAGGAGACGTTAGAGTTTGTTTAGGAAACCACCTTGGACGTGGGCTAGCTTTTAGCATTTTAGTTTCTGCACTTTCATTCCAGGCTCTATATATTGCTGTATCATTGCGTTTTAATAATAGAAAGAAGTCGAAGCATTATTCGAGCAACACCTTCAATTGTTCTTACAGATATATATATATATATATATATATATATATTGTTAGTATCAAGAAGTGGTATCAGAGCTTGAAAGGTCTTGACTGACGACTCTCACCAATGATGGAGGTGAACAAAGGAAAATGAAGTTCGTATGGCCTGAGTTACCCAACGCTGGCCCTCAAAATGAAGGTCGTGATGCAAGCACAAGGGGTATGGAGCGCTATCGAACCCAACGATGCCAAGGCGGCTGTAGAAGAAAAGGTTGACAAGGTGGCGTTAGCAATGATATATCAGGGAATTCCTGAAGACGTGTTACTTTCGATTGCCAGCAAGAAAACGGCGAAGGATGCTTGGGACGCGATAAATATATTGTGCCAAGGTGCAGATAAAGCAAAGAAGGCACGGATACAAACTCTGAAGTCGGAGTTTGAACTGCTGCATATGAATGAAACTGAACAGATCGAGGCTTTTCAGATGAGGATGAGTGGGCTAGTGTCCAATATACGAGCATTGGGCGAAACAATGGAAGACTCTTATGTCGTAAAAAAGCTATTACGTGTCGTCTCAGCCAGATTCCTACAAATAACCTCGACACTTGAATAGTTTGGAGAATATGTCTGTTGAAGAAGCTGTGGGAGCTCTCAAAGCACACGAAGAACGTGTAAAGGGTCTGATAGAAACAAAGGAGAACCAACTGATGCTAACCGAGGAAGAGTGGGCGAAGCGCGATGGAGAAGAAAAGAAACTCCTGCTGACACGTGAGGAATGGCTGAGGAAAACCAATGAAAGGAATTCAAGGCAAAGGGGTCGAGGCAGGTTTGACAAGAGTACTATTAAGTGTTTTAAATGTAACATATACGGTCATTTTGCTTCAGATTGTAAGAAACCCAGGAGAAATCGAGGAACGGCAGAAGCAGAGGCGAATATGGCCATAATGGACGATGAACCAACCCTTCTTCTGGCAAAGCACGATAAAACAAACTTGCAACTGTTATTGAACACAGAGAAAACGACGTCACTACAGTTGATCAGAGATGGGGAGCGAGTAAGTGAGTCTAATGTTTGGTACCTTGACAACGGGGCAAGCAATCATATGACAGGATTCAGAGGAAAGTTTACCGAGCTGGATGAGAATATCATTGGCCAAGTTCGATTTGGAGATGGTTCTACTGTCCAAATTCAAGGCAAAGGCTCTGTTCGACTGATGTGCAAGAATGGGGAGGAAAAACGACTGACTGAGGTATACTATATTCCTAGTTTACGAAACAATATCATTTCATTGGGACAGATGTCTGAGGAAGGCTACAAGGTGGAACTTAGAGGAGAATTTTTAAGAGTCTACGACGAACAAGAACGACTCCTGATGAAGGTAAAACGGTCCCCAAATTGTCTTTATAAAATTATAATAGAAACTAACAAGCAGGAGTGTTTAATGACCAAGACGGAGGAACTCTAAAAAATTTGGCATGCCCGACTTGGACATGTTAACTACCAGGCCATGGCTCTCATGTCGAAGCACCAAATGGTAGAAGGGATGCCCAGAATAATAAAGCCAAATGCAATCTGTGATGGATGTCTAATGGGGAAACAAACCGGGAGAGCCTTTCCTAGCAAAGCCAACTATAGTGCAAAAAGGGTGCTTGAATTAATTCACGGTGATTTGTGCGGACCAATTCAACCAACCACTACCTCAGGATACAGGTACTTCTTCCTTTTGGTCGACAACTTTAGCAGGTACATGTGGGTGTATTTTCTCAAAAACAAGAGTGAGGCACTTCAAGCATTTAAAAATTTTTGAGCATTGGTTGAAGACGGAGATGAGAAAAGGATCAAAGTATTCAGAACTGACAGAGGAGGCGAATTCAACTCCAACGAATTCAAGGAATATTGTGAGGGGGCCGGAATCGAACGAAACTTCACAACACCCTACACCCCTCAACAAAACGGGGTGGTCGAGCGTCGCAACAGGACTGTAGTGGAAATGACGAGAACCAGTTTAAAAGAGATGCAGTTACCAGCTAAGTTATGGGCTGAAGCTGTTCGAAATGCGGTCTACATACTCAACAGACTCCCCACAAGGGCACTAACACAACAGACACCATACGAAGCTTGGGCGAAGAAGAAGCCAGACATCAGTCATGTTCGTGTATTCGGGTGTTTGGCCCATATGAAGACTCCAAGTGTCCACAACACAAAGCTTGATGATCGTAGCAGAAGGGTAATAAATCTGGGCTGGGAGCCTGGCACAAAAGGATACAGACTGTATGATCCAGACGAACACCGAGTGCATATAAGCCGAGATTTAATTTTTGAGGAAGCAAAACAATGGCCCTGGAGTATGGAGGTAGGAAATAAGAAAACACAGGAATACTTTACAATGCCAGGCATGGTGGACATCGAAGAAAAATTCAGAGCTAATGATGGAGACTCAAGTGATAACGATGATGGGGACAACTCTCAAGCGACTACTCCAGGATCACAAGTTTCTGACTCGAGATCTCAAGTCCCTAGAACCAATGACGACAATGCCAGCGACGGTAACAGCTCTCAGGCAAACACTCCAAGCTCTCAAGGCTCTGTCTCAAGAATTGATCCAAATAATTACGATGACAGCACGACATCCAAGAAATTTAGATTGGTCAGTGAAGTTTACAATGCCACCGAAGACATGGAAAACGAGGAAGAATTGCTTCTCATGAGGGTAGACGAGCCTGTCAACTATACTGAAGCAGTGAAAGACGTCGCCTGACAGAGAGCTATGAAGTTAGAAATGGACTCAATAGAGGTAAATAAAACATGGAAATTGACGAGCTTGCCACCTGGACAAAAGGTTATAGGTCTTAAGTGGACCTATAAACTTAAAAAGGATGCAAACGGGAGGGTGTTGAAGCATAAAGCACGTCTCGTGACCAAAGGGTATATGCAGGAGCACGGGATTGACTTCGATGAGGTCTATGCACTGGTTACTCGATTGGAAACGGTGAGATTATTTGTAACATCCCACATCGAATAGAATATGTGTGTTTGAGCCCTTTATAAGGACAAGTCAATAACTAATGTATACCTAAAATTTCTAGCTTTTTATGGGCTGACTTGTGGTGGGTTGTTGGGCCTGGTATGCATTCAGATATGGGCTTGGGTTGTTATAGATGGTATCAGAGCCTTGCCCGGCTGGAAGTGGTAAGGCACTGCCCCGGTTCCGTAAGTTTATCCATGAGCTCGACGAGGACGTCGGCCCAATAAGGTGGGGTGTTTGTAACATCCCACATCGAATAGAATGTGAGTGTTTGGGCCCTTTATAAGGACAAGTCAATAACTAATGTATACCTAAAATTTCTAGCTTTTTATGGGCTGACCTGTGGTAGGTTGTTGGGCCTGGTATGCATTCAGATATGGGCTTGGATTGTTATATTATTACTAGCATTAGCATCCAAGGAGCAGTGGGAAGTTCATCACCTCGACGTAAAGACAACATTTTTAAATGGGAACATTAAAGAAGAAGTATACGTGGCTCAACCTCAGGGATTCGAGAAGAAGGGGCAAGAGAATTTGGTATACAAATTAATGAAAGCTTTATATGGTCTCCGTCAAGCGCCACGTGCATGGTATGCTAAGCTAAACTCTTGTCTCATAAATCTTGGATTTACTCGCTGTCCCTACGAGCACGCTGTTTATACTAGGAGAGAGGGAGATGAAAGCTTGGTTATAGCAGTCTACGTAGATGATCTTTTGGAGACCGGAACCAGTGTCACAGCCATTGAAGCATTCAAGAAGCAAATGCAGCTGCAATTTGAAATGAGTGACATGGACAAACTAAGTTATTACTTAGGACTTGAAGTTGCTCAAGGGGAAGGCTACATCGAGCTCAAACAGGAAGGATATGCTCTGAAAATCTTGGACAAGGCTGGGATGGCGGACTGCAATCAAACTAAGTATCCAATGGACCCGAAGGAGCAGCTTTGTCGTGACGAGATGGGAAAACTGATCGATGCTACAGAATATAAAAGTTTGGTGGGTGGACTTAGGTATTTAGTTCATACTCGGCCGGATATTGCATACTCTATAGGTGTGGTTAGCAGATATATGGAGAAACCCACCAAGAAACACTTGGATGCTGTAAATTAATTCTCAGGTACATTAAAGGGACGATTCATCATGGTTTGGTGTACTCGAAGGACAGTGGAAATCATATATTGACAGGGTTCAGTGATAGTGACTTGGGTGGACAGCTGGATAATAGGAAGAGTACGGGAGGCGTAGTGTTTTACTTGAACGAGAGTGTCATAACTTGGGTTTCACAAAATTAAAAGTGTGTTGCACTTTCGAGCTGCGAAGCTGAGTTCATGGCGGCTATAGCTGCAGCTTGTCAGGGAATTTGGCTTCGAAACATTCTTATTCAGATCACCTCAAAGGCAATTGGACCACTGGTGCTGTGTATAGACAATCGGTCTGCGATAGACTTGGCAAAGAACCCGATGTTTCATGGAAGGAGTNTAGACAATCGGTCTGCGATAGACTTGGCAAAGAACCCGATGTATCATGGAAGGAGCAAACACATTGATATACGATTTCACTTCATTAGAGAATGCGTGGAAAGAGGAGAAGTCATCTTGAAGCATGTTTGCAGCAACAGTCAGAGGGCGGACATTCTAACTAAAGGTCTGGCTACTATCAAGTTCGAGAATATGAGGAAATTGCTGGGGGTCAAAAATCTGAACGCATAACTTTGAGATTAGGGGGGAGATTGTTGCAATTAATCTCAAAGTATTTTATTGTTTAGATGTTTTATTATTTGAATTAGTCTTTTCTTAGTGAAATGTTTTTAGGAGAAAGAATAAGTCAGGAGATGTTAGAGTTTGTTTAGGAAACCACCTTGGACGTGGGCTATCTTTTAGCATTTAAGTTTCTGCACTTTCATTCCAGGCTCTATATATTGCTGTATCATTGCGTTTTAATAATAGAAAGAAGTCGAAGCATTATTCGAGAAACACCTTTACTTGTTCTTACAGTTATATATATATATATTGTTAGTATCAAGAAAGTTATCAGTGCAGGGTCGAATTGGAGGATAGGTAGTGGGGAAGACATTTCAATATTGCACCAACCTTGGTTATTTAGTGAGGAAAACCATTATATTGACACTGACTCTCCTGCGATAGTGAATCAAAAAGTGGCCTCATTGTTTCGTACTGGTACCAAGGAATGGGATCTCGATGTTATTAGAGACATTTTTATTGAAAGAGATCAACAATGTATTATCACCACCACCATAGAACAAGAGCTTGGAAGGGATGTTTTGTGTTGGAAATTAGAACACTCTGGTCAATACTGAGTTAGAAGCGCCTATAAGTTTCTCCAATGACAGGAAGGAGACTGGCATATAGGAGTCAACATGGTGTTTTGGAGGATGTTGTGGAACATTAAAGCTCCTTCAAAGGTGCTTAGTGGCATATGGAGAGCTGTCAATCACTGTCTTCCAACGAAAGCTCAGCTTCAAGTTAAGCACGTGCAGATTAACAATGTATGCCCGATGTGTAATGAGGAGGTAGAATCAATCAGCCATGTTCTAGTTCAATGTAAAACAGCAGCTATGTGTTGGCAGGTGTTTAACCCAAGCATTGTTACATATGGAAATATGGAGTTTTCAGATTGGTTGGAACACACCTTAACAGGTCAGTCAACAAACGCTGGAGCCAAAATTATTACTCTTTGTTGGTCGATTTGGAAATCACGAAATGACTTTGTTTGGAATAAAAAATGTTGGTCAATCATGAGAATTGTTGCTAAAGCGTGGGAGTATCTTTCACAGTAGACAGGGACTCAGTGTAGAACCTTCGTAACATCACTTCAGCCTCCCGTATCAGGAGATGGTGCAATTTACTAGGTCAAGCCACATCAGAATGAAGTAAAGATCACAGTTGATGCATCAATTTTTGCGGATGAGGGAGCTTCAGGTATAAGCCTTATTGCTCATGTCAGGATGGTTATTTGCTCCAAGCTAAGACTAAAAGTTATTCATAAGTAATGAATCCTACACTGGCAGAAGCTGTTGCAGTAAAGGAAGCTTTAAGCTGGGTGAAAGACATGGAATGATCTGCGGTCACTGTCGAATCGGATTGCTTGGTGGTAGTCTAGATGATTAGAAGCATAGAAGCACATCCCCTATGCGATCAAGACTTGGACAGGTGATTGAAGAATGTAGAGAGTTAATAAGGGAGACATACAACTTGGAGTTGTATTTTATAAAACGGTGTGCGAATATGCCAGCACACGAACTTGCTCATGTGTCGCATATGTACCCTGGTCGTACTTTTGACTGGAGTTCTGTTTCGGTTAATGTTAGAAATTGTATTCAACATGATTTGGAGTAATGAAATTGCATTTTGTCAAAAAAAAAGTTGATGAATACCCTTATACACTACTAAATCACTAGATCCATTGGACTCATTCATTTTTTCTTTTATTTTTCCATCAACTTACTATTTTCTAAAGTTAAAATGTAAACTTATTATATTGTTTAGTTAAATAATGGCATTTAATATATTTTTATTTTTATTTTAAAAACATTTCTTTTTTATTTTTTCCCATTGAAATTTGCATGTACCATTTTTTAAAATAAAAAAGCAATGTTGGATACATATTATAATTTCATGTAATTAAATAATGTTATTAATATTTTGTATTTCATATTTTGTTTAAAATGTAATTTTTAGTATTAAAATATAAAACTGTACCATCTTAATTATATTACTTTGTAATTTTAACCGTAAAAATGTACTAATTTTGTTTCTCCAAAAATTAATGATTAAATCTTTGTAATTATATTAATTGTAGATAAATATAAATTATACAAAACTTTTGAAGAATATCAAATTTGCAAACATCAGGCAACTAGTATAAAAGAGACTTAGTGAATAAAGAATAAAATAATTTAGGTTTTAATATTACGGTTGTACTTGACAAAGTTAAATATGAAAAATGGGTTAATATAGGGCCAAAAAAAAAGAGTAGTGTGTTGATAGTGTACAAGTGTTTAAACCCAGATTTACTCTTATGTTCGTAGTGAATATATGTCAGCTTTTAAAATTCAGTTTATAATAAATAATACGGGGATGACAGTGGATGCATATATATATTTGTGTGTACAGTACATAAGAACTATAGATATTGACTTTTTTACCTAATAAATTTATTAAACAATGAACCCGCAACTGGATACATTTATAATTGCATTAGATTATACAGTAGACTTACATTTGATATATATAATATCCACCCACTGGTAAGAAGTTTATATATATAAAGAAAATGACAATTTGATATCGTATATTGTAATAGCACGAGTTCTTGGACTGGGACTAATCTAGCTAGTTGACCAATACTAATTAAAAACAATAATTGTTTAATCAACTGCATGAGCATCATTACTGTTATCATTAAATTTAATTCCCAGTGCTTTACTAAATATATACGTCCATCGATCATATATAGGTTGACCTTGTTCGCTTGTATTTGCATAACCACTTCATCAGAACAAACAAGCAAGGTCGGTGTTAAGAAAATGATGAGTTTTAAATCGGGACATTAGCCAACATTGTTAATAACTAATTAATTCAAGCAACCCTTCAAAAAGTTAATCACATTTGTATAGTTGTACGTATTATATGGTATGTATATACGACCTAGTTGAAATAGACCGAGTGTCCCGGCCATCTAGACGATGACGTTGATACTTGATATGTGTGTTTAGTTGAGTACGTATCAGCAAGTTTCATTTACAACTTGTAAAATATTAAGATAAATTGCTGTTTCGTTGATATACACGGCAAGTTGTAAATAATTGTTGAGATTAGTGTTGGATCATTTAAAATTCATTACACATTTTACTTTTAGACGCAAGTAGAGAGTTATAGTCATTGACCTGAGTAAAATATAAAGTAATCATTCGATCAATAAAGGAATTGCAATTTTATTTTTAATTCTGAAGTATGTTGATGACATATACTGAAAGGCAGTATGTAAATATTTATACGTGACACCAAAATAATAAGTTAATGTAAAAATAAATAATATGAAACGAAATACATGGTAAAGACAAATTAAGATTCACAGATTTAAAAAGCTAACATATTAAAAAAGTTTATTAATATATATGTTAATATTCCAATGAAAAATAAAAATTTAAATATATACTGTATGTAAGAATACGGAAATAATGAAGAAATTTTCAAATACTAGATAGAAGATTTTAGTTTACTATGCACAGTGGTTGTCTGTCTTCAAACGCCAAGAATATATTGGTGAAGAATTGGCAAGTATTTTGTATACACGAGTGACGACCACAATTATTGTTAATCAGCGGTGACATTGTGACAATACAAATACAATTAGACATGCAACTATGCATATATTTTATTTAACTATGGAATTTGCCCGCACTTGGCGTGCTAGAATTTTGATTAAATTTTAGGATTATGTACAATATGATTAATTAATATATATGTATACTATAGATTTAATTTATGTGCATAACGTACATTAAAAATGAATATATTGTTAATTTGCTTAAAATATATAAATAATTAAAATTATTATTATATAAATTTTCAAAAAAATTAATATATACAAATGTGTGAATAATAATATATCATAGAAATGTATAGTTAACATAATGAGCCCAAACAAAACCAAACATGCATGCCACTTGGAATCTAAAATTTAAGAAAAAAATCATAAAATGTAATTGAGTTTATGGGAAGTTATATATAATAAAAAATTTAGTGAACATTATTAACTCTTATTATTTTAAATAAATATCGAAATTATTTTTTAAATAATAATATAAATTTGAAAATTCCTATCAAATTCTGTACGATAATGTGACGTTATCAATCTTTTTTAAACTTATCTTTACAATAAATGATTAAATAAAAATAACAACACAATTAATAAGAAAATATAATAGAACTAATTTTTAAATCATTTGGCCTTTTTTTAAGAAAATCAAAATGAATTATGAGATAGTTATCCGAACCGACTATTTGTTTTTACAATACATTTGGTACATGAATAAACTTAATTTTGAATTTCAATTTATTTATATAATTCATTTATGAAATACATATATGAAATATATTATTTAAATTATATAATAAGAACATGTACAAAATATATTTAAATTATTGAAAAATGTTCATTTAAAATAAGTATTTTGTTAAATTGCTTAAACTATTAAAAGTATTAACTTTACAATTACATTGATATTTAACATTAAATTATTGAAATTATTAACTTTAAAATTATAAAAAAAATAAATTTTAGAAAAATATAATTCAATCAAAATATCTTATAAGCGAGAAAATATTAAAATATAAAAAACTTAATAAAATTCAATAAATATATATAAAAACGTTCTGACAAATAAATAAATTATCAAACATAAGTTTTCATCAAGTATGAAACATTAAACCGTTTAACAATTTGACATTCATTTTAAAAAATCTTAACCAAACCTATTAAATAAAAAAAATTATATTTGATTTAGTTAACTAAGTTCTGCTTTAAATATGATCCAAAAATCTGTATTAAAATATAATTTTCACTTACTATTACTTTATGTAATTATACCGGAGACGGTTACCCGACGACAATTATATGAATTATTATTATTATTGGTTAAACATTATTAAGAAGTAAATTTAAAAAAATATAACCGAATCAAATTATCTTATAAAAAAAGTTTTAACAAATAAATAAATAAATTATCACAACATATTTTTTCATCAAGTATGAAACATTATACGGTTTAAAATTTTGACATTTATTTCAAAAAATCTGTTAGATATGAAGAAACGATGCTTTCAGAGTCTACAAAAACTGATGAGAGTCTAAAATCTGGTTGCGTATAAGTGAAATTCGACATCAGAAATGAGTTGTAATAGTTGATTTTTGCATGTATTACACCGATAATTAATTACGTGATTCAGATCATTGGATTCCCTGTAATTACTTCACATAAAGGCCAAAAAATAATTTACCCTTCACAATAATATTCAGTCGTAAAACCATAACCACCGGTAATGATTTTTCGAGTTATCCAACTACGATATAAAAACATCTACAAATATATTAATAATATGAAGTTTTTTATATATACACATATATGTATATGTTGAATTTGCAATTAATCCAAAAATTAATCATATAAATGCTCTAGAAAACGTAAATGTTATTTGACCTTAAGTACACTAAGTTTGGAGAATGGGGGGTTGAATACAAACTTAAGAATTAAATCAAATTCTTGCGGATTTAAGTTTGTTCAATGAAAGTGTTTTAGTGTATATAGAAAATTGATGGAACTAAGAACTTAATAGGTAAAATATCGAAAACAAAACAAACAATATTAAAAATTACTAGTGGATTGGTTTTCCACTAGTATGTTTTTGCTTTCAATTAATCTTGGTAAAAATACCAAGCTGCTTACAAAGTGAATTTTTGAACTTAGAAAAGCACTACAAAATACTGCCTATTCTTCTACTGTGCTCTTCTTGAGTTCTTGATATTTTTTACTCACAGTTTGCTACTGTGAACTACTAACCACTATATAGTAGTTTTCTTCACTACTAATTCCTATCGACAGATAGCATTATATAATTACAACTTATAATGTTTACATGAAAATAGAAATTAACTACTTGCACAGTCTTCTTTTGGACCTGTCTAGTCCTGAAAGTATCTTTGTCTTGATGCATTCCTTGAAGACTGTGTTGCCTTGAACGTCTTCACAATCCTGACATGACTGTCTTCCATTGATTCAGTTTCTGCACAGTTCTCATACCTCTTGTCTTTAACTAAATTGGGAAACCTTAATCAACTGATAAATGCTGTTAAGCTTATCAGTTGATTCTTCTTTGCTTATCCATCGATGGATAGGATATCTGTTGATCAGTTGATGTGTC
>QRFB01003397.1:10978-34222 GCA_008931105.1 Oenanthe javanica | reverse complement strand
GAAGCAAGGAAGCTAGGAGGCAATCCAGATGATGGAGCAATGAAGAAGATAAAGACATGTAATAGTGTAGTATTTGAAACCACCATAGATTGACCTTGATAATTCCATTAGCTTGGAAATATCACATAAGATGGGGCCATAACCAATCACGTTTATTTACGCATAATAAATATATTTATATTAATGCATGTATAGATATGTATGCATTGGAATGATGTATGTATTAGATACGACACCCATGTTAAGAAAGATAAAATCTGTAACGATTCAAGATTTTAAAAATAAACAAACGATCATGAGATTCTTGTGTTTATGAAACACGGTATTGAATATGAATTTTCTTTTTTCTGATATGGGGAGATTTTGTCAAAAGCGAATTATTATTCGTAAGAAAGTTGGTGTCCTTTTGAGAAGGCACAACCTTGGCTATATGGATTGATACCTTTTTGGCCTTCTTCCTCTTAGGCTCCCTTAGGCCCCATGTGGGTTCTTTCTCAGCACATTCCATACTATTGCATCTTGCGCAATTTTTCCCTCAACAATAGACTCATATTCTAGTCTAGAAGTTATGATTCACTTCTTTTGAGGAATCTATTCATGTTGAGAGGAAACATTCTCTTACCTAGTCTATTTAGAGAACATGGAATTTGTTTGAGCTTTAAATAGTTGTGAGTGTGGGTTAGACACTTGGGTTGACATAAAATGAGTGACACACTTAGGTATGTCAGGTATGTGTGTTCCTTTTTAAGGTGTGTGCATCTTCACATTTAATATCATCATTGTCCAAACTAGGTTCTCGTACTAAAGAGTTAATTATAAGAGTAAAGAATCTAGGATAGTATATTACATGCTTCTTGGAAATCTATTTTCCAAGAATCAATTTGAACTTCTGCATCAGAAGCTTCATAACATCAATTTTATAACCATGCACCATGGAATGAACAATATTCTTGATGTATACTGGGATTCTAACTAGTTGACTTCTTAGAGAACACCCTTATTATAGCATCCAAGATCATGTTCCATTTCTTCTTTAGCTGATTTCTGTCCATCTCACCAGTCAGGTACCAAGCTGTTAAATCTTTAACAAGGACTGGTCCATTATAGCCTATTTACTTGAAGAATTTCTCTAAGACAGTATCACTAATTGGCTCCTGGAAGACTTCCCCTTCATTCAAAGTAATGCCCAGAGCTGCATTTACTTAAGGTGCAGAGAATGAGTAACTCTTGCCCTCCATGATGAACTCGATGCTTCCACCATCTTGCTCCCCCCTCACACATAGTTGTGGTCCTGAACTCTAAGAGTTGATGCACCACCAGAGTTGGACTACGTATGAGTGCATCCTTCAGATTGGTCGAATTTGAAACTGCACATGCCTCTCCAACTGTTTCCATAGAGGTAAAGTTGGACTGCGCAAGATATAGAGTTACTTATGGTGCTTCCATTTTTAGGGTTTAGAGTTTTAAGAAAGAGAATCGAAAGAGTAAAGCGTTATAGAGATCTATAGGTTAGAGAGAATAGAGAAGAGAAGTTTGTTGTAAGATTAAAAGTGAATTGGAGCGATTTTAATTTTTGTATTTATATATCTGGAGAAGTAGATATGGTGAAATAATTATAATTGATTGATTAGATAGTAGCACAATAACGGGATTCTTCTTTGACAACAACTCATGCGGCTAATTACATAGGATACTTGATAGCTATATTAGTTCTCAACCTACAGTATCTATTTATTTAATTATTTGACAGTGGGTTATGCGAGAACTGTAATTAAAAGTTGTTAAAAGAATATCAATGATAACTTACCATGACAGTAACTTCAAGTGCATAACATACTGTCAAACTCTTAAATAAAAAACAGAGGCTTTAAAAAATATTTTTTGACAGTTTTTTTAGCGTTAAGATTAAAATACATTGTCGAGCAAAGATGACAGCATCTTTGGAACTAAAACCAATTGTCCTTCAATAGCTCAACAAACTCTATGAATATACTGGGGTGACAACATTTCTTTTCAGATGACAGTATTATAAATATTTAAATGATTAATAATATTTAAACAAAAGAAAGAAAGAACAGAACTCGTGATTTATATTTATATATATGAACCTCTTCCCTTTTTGTTGAGCTCCCAATTTGATTATTTGGGAAACAATTTCGCAAAAGCTGTATTTCGGGTTCAAAGTAGACAAACATGGGAACATCTAGTTGAAGCATCAATTAAAACCATGAAATATCTAAAAAGGACTGAAAGATGGATGGAAAGGGCTATAAATATCTCCTTGAAACCTCTCTAAGAAATTTGGAGACCTAACTACCACTATCTTCAAAATTGTCTTGACGGACATTTGGAATATACTATTACAAGCACAAATAAAGGAAAAAAATTGATGAGTAGTAGCTTGTGCTGCATTTTAAAACTGATTAACAAATGAGAGTTGGTTGTGGCACAAGAAGATCTCTTATATCAATTTAAAAGCCATGAATTACCTTACGAAAAGAGAGTTAATAAAATGACTTCCTTAGCTTGAATTCTATCAAGAAGGATTGTATGAGGATTGTCAAAAAACACTAAGGAGAGCAACTCATAAAAACACTCTTATGGAGCAATCAATGAAGCTTTTTAGCTTATTCACTTAGACCTATTTGGTCCTATAAATGTTCAATCACTTCCAAGAAAGAAGTATGATTTGGTTATGGTGGTTGACTACTCTGGATACACATGGGTGAGGTTTTTGGAATATAAAGACGAAACTGCGCATGAAATCATTGATCTAGTTAGGTTTCTTGACAAGAATCCTAAGTACAAGATACAGGTCTTGAGGAGTGATAATGGTACTGAGTGCAAAAATAGTATCATGAATCACTTCTAAAAGGATAATGTAATCACTCAGCAGTTCTCAGCTCCAAGGGCACCTCAACAAAATGGTGTGGTGGAAAGGAAGAATAGGATTTCATTTGAAGCAGTAAGAACTATATTGAGTGAAGCAAATCTACCTACATATTTCTGGGGAGAAGCCATCAACATATGATGCTATACTCAAAATAGATAGTGGTGAATAAGATGGCTGAAAACACTTCATATGAGTTAATGGCAGGAAAAAAACCTATGATCAAGTATTTTCATGTCTTTAGAACCAAGTGTTTTGTTAGTTAGAGAATCTCATTAATTTACTAAGTAATTTGTAGAAGGAGGGGAGAGTTGAATAAAAATTACAAATTTTTGTATTGTTTAAAAATTTATTAATCAACTGATAAATCTTGAACTAAGAAATAGAATGAAACTTTCCAAAAATAAAAACACAAATCTTTTAAAATTTTTGGTGGATTGAATGTATCCACCAGAGATGTTTTTGCTCTGATTTATCTAGGTCTTAAAAACCTAGTTGTTACTACAAAGTAGAAATATAATATGTTCTTAGAATTAGCATTCTAGCTTTTGAACAATATTGTACTCTCAATTAAAATTGTAAAACATACCCTCTATTTTTCTATTACTCTTATTTATATATTACAAGATTCTTTACAGAAACCTAGTCACTTGATATAAACAAAATATTCCTAAACTAGAATTCTGGTGCTTCTATCTTTCCTTTCTACATTGTGCAAATTGGCTAAAAATTTTGTCTTGCATTCTCCCAAAGAAGACAGTTCCTTCAGAGTCTTCACAGTCAAGACAAATTTTTCTTCACTATCCTTCGATTATTGTCTTCTAGTCTAAAAGATTCCTAACACTGGTCTTCATAATTTGTTACCATCAACTAACAAATTAATGTTAAGCATATCAGTTGATATTTCTTGTGTACATCGACTGATCTTCATTCATACATCGATTGATCATAATATATGTCGACTGATACATAAATCAATCGGTCTTCTTTATCCGTTGATAGTCTCATCTACACAACATCCATCTTGTCTTTACTATCCATCGACCATACTTCATTTATGTATTTCACGTCTTCAAATAATTACAATTAAATAATATGTTTATACACGTCTATTGATAACCAATATGCTTTGATTCCTACTAGTTGACTCTAGGACACATTACCCATCGCCTTTTAGACTATCAATGGATAAATGACTAAAATAACAATTGTTCCTATTAATCCGTATTATCAGTTGATAAAATGAGCACAACTGAAAATTGGTTTCCTAGTCAATGGACAGTTATATGACACATATCCATTGACCAATTACAAGAAATAAATATAAATTCATGATTCTAAGTGCTAAGTTATCATCAATCTATATAATTTTTAACACATTTTATAATGATGGACTCAACTGACATTAAGGGAAAGTTTGACACTATAGCAATTGAAGGCATTTTCATGGGATATAGTATAAATAGAACTACTTATAGAGTCTATATAATTGAATAAAGAACTGTAGTACTAAAAAATATTAATGTTACTTTTGATGAAACCAAATTTCTTGGTCTTAAAAGTGGTCAAAAGGCTTTATCTTTTCTAGCTAAATCCAGATCAGGAACAAACAAGCTTCCTTTCCTTACAACTTTTAGTTCTTTCATTCCTGTCTTTTTTTATGATAAAACATTTATCTTCATTGAAGCACGGCTTA
The DNA here is from genome assembly GCA_008931105.1 of Oenanthe javanica. NCBI lineage: Eukaryota > Viridiplantae > Streptophyta > Magnoliopsida > Apiales > Apiaceae > Oenanthe > Oenanthe javanica. The sequence continues at coordinate 29,636 of QRFB01003397.1, read as the reverse complement.
AAACCTCTTTCACAGAACTTATTTACACGTAGAAGATTGTGCCTCAAATCATTTATTAGGGCTATCTTCTCAATAACAACATTAGCAAATTCTATAATGCAATATCCTATAGTAAAACGAATGATATGGTCTCCAAAGGTTATGTATGGTTCATCTACCTCCTTGAATTCTGATAACAGGGATTTATCACCTTTCATGTCTCCAGAACATCCAATATCTATTACCCACATGATTTTTTTCCTATGGCCCTGCAAAACAAATGATTTCAAGTAGCATTTGATACCCAATCTTTTTTGGGTCCATGTTTCTTAGAAACTTCACAGTTTACATCACCTTCATATTTTTTATCATTTGTTTTCTCAAGCTTGATTCATGTAGCAACCCATTATGTTTTAAACAAATATTTAGATTTCTTACTTTGGGTTGGCATGTACTTCCTAACTTTATAAAAATTAAAACATACACTTAACATGTTAATCTTGCAAGGCATACAATCAATATTAGAACAATGGATGACATTCATATTCATCAGAGGAGTACTATGCAAGTTACACTTAATAGAAGTAGCATTCTTAATTTCATAGGGATTTCTTATACATGCATAAATTAAGTGACTAGAGGAACCACACATGTTGCATAACTTCCTAGGAACATTGGGAACATAAGCATAATTATTCTTCTTGTCTTCTAGTTTCCCATTCTTGTTCTTTTTAGTCTTCTTGACAATAGGTTTATAAGTTACCGTCCCACTAATTTTGACAACATGTTTTGAACTTATTGTCTTGATAGTTGATTTGGAATCCACTGTCTTGACAATTTATTCTAAACTAACTATATCACTAGAACTGACAGTATCATTCAATCTTTTTGTCTAGTTTTTAGCAAAGCTTACTTCTTTGGATATTTGGGAATAACATTTGATTGATCATGACTTTTGTCACTCTCTTCATCTTCATCACAAAGTTTATATTTGATGATCAATAAAGATTCATCAAACTCTAGCTCAGTTTTTTTGAAAAGAGGTTTGTGAAGTTTCCTTAAGATGGAGAGGGTTTGACAACATCATTCTCATGACAGTTTGACTCAATCTCAACTACAGGTTTCTTACCTGTTTTCCTATCATAATTGACTCCAATTCCTAATTTTTGATTTTCAACATGATCATCATGATAGGTTTTTAACAGATGTGAAGAGTTTTTGTAAACCTTGACTTTTAACTCATTTTCAAAAAAATTCTTTTTCAAAAATTCTTCAATCTGTGAGGCACCGACAACTTTATTTTTTGAGTTAATCATTCTCTTATTTGATAGACTCAAGGGAGACAAGCTTAAGATCTAGTTATTCATTTTTAGATCTTAATAAATCATTAGCACTAGTAAGTTTAACAATTTCCTCGTTAACAGTAGTCATACTAGTGTGAATATTAAAGATCTCAGAACTTAAGTTTTTTATTGTTTTCTTATACTGAGAAGTAGTCATATCAATAGTAGTGAAAACGGGTACCTGATGAGAGTAAGAAGGTGATTCATCTCCTAACTGAGCCATTAGAGCTAGATTTCCACATTCATCTCCTTGTTCTTCATCAGAAACATCCCACCATGTGCCTTCAGCAACAAATACTCTTCATTGTTTCTATTTTTAGCAAGGCTTCATACTTTACCTTGAGTTCATTAAAATCACTGTCATTTCTCTTCACCTATTCAGGTTTTTTGCATTCAGTTACAGAATGTCCCATTTCATTGTAGTTTGAAATATCTTATCTTTGATCTGTCCATTATTCCTATTTTGTAGTCACATATGCCACTTCCACCAACTTTGAAACAATTTCCTTTGTTGAATCTGGAAGTCTGACCCTTTGGTATGAATGACTTGTTCTTCTTGAACCTCAAGTTAGTGAACTTTCTAGACATGTAAGTCAATGTCTTCTTCTCCATGTTGTCTAGCTCTTCAAAAGTATGAAACTCATCCTCTTTACCATATTTGAGTTCCAAAATAACTTTTTCATCTTCATCCACTGTCTCTTCAATCTTTATTTGGGATTGATGTTGTGGTTTTGGGAGCTATATGATCTTAGGATCCTGAGCCACTAGAGCATTGGAAGTATTTGTCATCTTCCTTCTTTGTCCAGATTGAATGACCCTCTTTAATAACAACTCAAGCTCATAAGTCTTTAGGATACCATATAGGGTTTCAAGAGATATTTTTCCCATATCTCTTCCCTTTCTTATGGTTGCTACCTTGTGCTCCAAGTGATCAGGTAGGGTCAACATAAATTTCATATTTATATCTTTCTTTTCATAAAACTTCCTATGCAGTTTAAGGTCATTTATGAGTCTGTTGAACTTTTTAAATATCTCAGTTAACCCTTCATTTGATTTGGCCATAAAAGCCTCATACTAAGATACCAAGATCTGCCTTTGATTGTCCTTAACTTCCTATGTCCCTTCACACAGTACTTCTAGGTTTCCTATATTTTTTTAGCGCTGGTACAATTGGCAATATTATTTTATATAACATTATCAAGGGACTCAATAATTATAAACTGAAGACAATCATCTAGAGTCACCTTTTCAGTGTCAGTGTATTCTGTAACCTTTTTAGAAATTCAGTAGACTAGTATTGTTTTACCATCTACTATGGTTTTAGGAATATAAGTTTGAGGAATAAAATGTCCATTTTCAAGAAATGCCTAGATAAAGTGGGTTGTTAGTCTTTATGAACAACATCATCTTTCTTTTCCATAAGTTATAGTTTTCCTTGTCAAATGTAGGAATCTTTATATTTTTTACCTTCTGTGCACTCATCTTCTTGATCTTTTAAGGTTTAGAGTTAAACTTCTGGCTCTAATACCAGTTGTTAGGTCCACTTATAGTTGCAAAAGGGGGGTGAATATAACACTACACTATTTTTCAAACTACCCACTAAAGCTAACAACAACTATAATGTTTAATGTAGTATAAAGAAAATATAGCAATCAACACAAACAGTATATTCAAAATTAATATATAATTAATTTTATTTCTACACCTGACTGGAACTGATGTTCTAGATTTTTTTTGTTTCAACAGCTTTTGAATTGCTATTGTTACAAGTGCTGGAGAGAATACTAAGTTTCAGTTCTTAAGCTCTTAGTCAAGTACTTGTGTGAAGAAGTATTTATATCTTACATTACTTCACACTTACCGATGTGCTTTACATGTAATCCTAGAATACTACTAAAATTAGAAACTTGTTTTCTAAAGTAGTCCTGGATGTATTCTATTTGTAATTTAAGAAATCTCCTTGATTTTCTTTGATTAGATCTTGACTCCTTGAATCCTTCAACTTCATCTTCGTGATCTCTCAAATTGTAGTAGTAGACTTTGAAAAGATTGAAATAGTGTTATAAACATCCCACGTGATGAATTGTTCAACCTTATTACTTGAAACAGTCTGTCGGCTTCATAAAGTTGTTGTTCGAACTTCAACTTTCATGCTTTTGACAGTGTGTTGTCTTCTACGGGTGATATTTTCACTAAAATTTACTGTGTGGGAGACTCTATCATAATTATGCCAACTTTGTTGTCAATCCCTGCCAAACATGTTGTCTTCAAACATGTTGTTTTCATATCGCTTTTGAGCGTCAAGTTTGTTGTCGATGGGAATTGTTGCCGTATGCTTCATGAAAGTTGATGTCACTTAGATGTGTTGTCATAGACTTGAGACACTATCTTTTCATAATGCTTTCAAGGATTGAAACATGTTGTACTTGAATAAATGAATGAACTTCTACAGCTTATCTCTTTATTCTTTTTATCCTATATAGTATCTTAGAGAAACCTATTGTCATATATTTAGAAATTACAAATTTACTGTCTAAGTGACATTTACATGAAACATGTATTTAGACCGATAGTATGTTTCACTTAATCTATTTCAAACTAAGGTCACTAAGCTAAAATGATTAATTACATAATTAGCTAAAACACGATCCTAACACACTACGAAGAAGTTCTGGGAGTTACAAAGAAAGCTTTGAGTATCAATTCTCTTTTTCGAAAAATATAAAAGAAGGGTTTTGTGCTCAAAATAACACATATTTTTCAAACAGGTCGATAAAAAAAATCAAATAGATTCTAGCAAAATTTTCTATAATATAACAATAAGCTAGACCATACTACGAGTTATACGATTAAGTCCTTGGGTTTCCGAAATAGCGTAAAAAGAAGTTATTCGAATTAGGGTCTTACGATTTAAATTTTTTTTAATTATATTCGAATCTTAAATTTATATAAATATTTTTATAATTATAAATATTAAAATAAAATATATTATTAATGAGTACTAAATCCTTAATTTTGATAGTAACTTAAATAAAGAAATATTTACGTTTGTTATAAATATTAAGTGTTTGGTATGTTCTCATAAATAGAAATTATTATGTTATTTTCGAAAATTTTAAAATTATTTTAAATTGAGAATGCATTCGAAATTGTTGTTTAAAATTGTTGAGTTTTGAGCAAAAATACATTTAAAAAATTATTGCTAGACAAATTAGATGATTATTTCATAAAACTTTTATGATGTGCATGTTTTGATATATAATATAAAAATAACGTTTTGAGAAAACTTTATGATAAAACTTATAATTATTCTAAATATAAGTTACTAACATCAATTTTTAGATTAAAAATACTTTTTCAAATAATATTTTTTAAAATATTCTAAATATTTTTTATTAGAATTTTAGTAAAACACTTTATTATTACTGTCTATAAATAAAACACCAAATGGAGCGCAAGACTCTCAAGTCTCATCTACATGGATTTGAAGATTCTCGCATAATATAACATTTTAAAGAAAAAAATAAAACACATTATTAATCTCTCCATCCTGGATTAATTATCATTTTAAATTTTAGCATGTATCTTAAATTATATAAAAAATAGTTTTATTAATTATTTTTAAAATATATTTATTTAAAATGAAAAATTAAATAATATTTTATCGAGACATTTTTTTGATAAATTTATAATATGTAAAAAAGTTAAATCAACAAGTAATTTGAAATCGATGAATTTTAATATGAAAATTGATTTCGATAATCGATGTCACTAATTATTTATTCATATTTTTTTATAACGGGTACCAAAAGAATCTTAAAATATTATTTTATTCGCAAAATATTTTAAATAAGAATAAAAAGATCAGGGGATAATTTATTGTGACAATCAATTACTAAAGTGCAACACCCTATAATGTAGGCACTAAAATGTAAAAAGAGAAAAGAGAAAGTGCCGGGTTAACTATCTAGTTTCAAAGGTTCGGTTGTTTGGTATTACGTTTATTTAGTTGAGAAATCATAATTTTCAGAAATTAATATTTAAAATAGTTATTTGGTTCTCAAAAATATAAAAAATGAAAATTACTCTAAAAATTTAAATATCCAAATGATGTGGGAAGTAACTCACTCAACCTCTGTTTATTCAATCTTCCCACATCAATTATCACAAAATCAAAAAAAATGTTTGCAAAGGTTGACTCAGTTTGTTAAAGAGATGAATATAATCATCTTTGTCACATGATCGGATTTCAGGGGAGGAGAATGTGTAATTATGTTGGACCAGTCATACTTGTGCGATTTACCTAGTTCACGTGGTTTGCAGGCTATTATGTGAGCCCGGAATTTACTCGGTGCGCACCCAAAAAGGGTAGCGGCTGCGGATTCCCACAGTAAAATAATCAAAAAAGAAAGGTTATATATCTAATAAAAATTAATATTTTTAAAAAATTAATATTTTTAAAAAATTATATGAAAAAAAATATACCAAATATTATATGAAAAGTTTATATCTAGAAATTACAAAATCCATGTTGAATAAACATGATAGATCGATATGGACTCTCAGTGGTGGAACTGCTTGTTTGGAATTTTAAATACCAATGAAATTCTATTTTCAAGAAATTTATATATAATGTGAGAAGTTGCTTACCCACCCTCCTTTTAATGACTTGTAATTCCTTGGAAGTGCAAATACCTACATATCTCTTAACCAAAAAAAAATACACTTTCAAAAAATTTGATAAGAAATAAATACTCCATCTAGTCCTATTTATAGGTCGTTTGACTTTCTGCATGTAACTTTATGAACTTTGACTGCATAGTTAGAATTAATATTTTTTTAATTTTCTTTTTGTAAATTAAAATTGAAATATTATATTTTTATTCAGAAAAAAAAATTAAAATATCAATTCTAAGTATATGATCAAAGTACCAAAAATTATGTGCAAAAAGTTCAGTGACTTATATAAAGGATCAGAGGGAGTATTCATGAATTATGATTTCCATAGTAAATGAAATCATATTTCCTACCGTAACTTTAATTCCTACCATTAGAGGATTTACAATGGATGCCTATTTGTTGTCTACGTAAACTGATATGATCACATAAAATTAGCTAATTTATCATTGGAAGGAAGTGAAGGAAAATGGTCAAGGTCACCATAATGTGACGTCCTCCAAATTCGGGGTTTAGATTTGGAGTCATGAACCAATCAGCAACCAATAATAATAAAATAATAAACAAGAGGCGCACTGACTCCGTCAACAATTAAGGATCACTAATAGGTTATACTATGAAATCAAGCAGCTAAATTTTATTACAAACCAGAACTAAATCCAAAATTCAAATCCATAAGTCTAGTTAAATTTTAAGTCTAACTTCAGTTTTATTACAAGAACTATCTACAAACGTACTAAAATATCTTAATACATGGGAGACCCAAAGAGCGGTAGTCCCGACAACTGCATCTCCCTATGTCTGCGGGAACTGCTGGTATGGCTCATAATGGCTATCTGACAAGATTTAAATAGAAAGTAAGAGTGAACCAAAGAAATGCTCAGCAAGTATATGAACAATCGAAATGTAATCAAAATATGAGAACGGAATATAAAACATTTCATTATAAAAATTGAACAATAAATAAATCACAGTTGTAAACCAAACTAAAACAATGCAGTATATCATAAAAATGAATCAACTGCTCAAACTCAAAATATACTAGTCATGCTGACAATATGGATTGGATACACACAAATAAACACTATTGCCCACTGATCAGATTTCAAAAGCAATAGGACTCCTTTATAGCTCATCGGTACATTTCTATACTCATAGATATAACAAAGATTTTAAAATATAGGTCCTAAAATAGGCAAGTAATGTTAGCCTATAGGAAGATGGATTGGTTATCATATCCTCTTCAAATGCTGGACTCTTATCTCTGAGTCTCTTGCGCTAAAATTTTTTTCAATCCAGTAGAGTAACCCCAAATAAATAAAGGTATGTTTAGTTTTAAATACAGAACATATCCTCATTATTTACTACGATAACACAAGATATGATGTGTTTATTATAATAAACTTATAATATCCAGAGTACGAATAACAAGTAACTCTGATGCACAGAATAAAACAAGAATCATAAATAGTTCTGAACAATAATTATTTATCATGACATGAATAATCGAAATGGTAAAACAAAAGTGTTTAGGATGATCAAGGAGAAAATACTTGTCTTTGGTCCATAGCAATTGTGTATGGTCGAAGTAACCCAACTGTTTGTTCCTTCCGTCTCACGATATCACCATTTAATAATTCTTTGGTCTGACGCTCCTGAGTTTGTTACGAATCTGAACTATCGAGATTGAGTCTGCACGTCTACGTCTATAGTAAAAAATAAGACGGTACTTTAATCCTTGAATTTCATCGCTATATTCAACGAGCTTTTATAACCTAATTATACTTATATACTTATCCTATATGAAAGTGGGCGTTTCTCGATGTTAAAACACCTCATAGTTAAACCAAACAGCCTAAACAACCAATAAATAAAATATAAACCCAATTATTAACTAATCCTCAAACAACCAATTAACCCTCGAGACGCGATTATAAAACAACAATTAATCATCGAGACACGAATATAAATAAACAATTAATTCCCAAGACTGGAATATAAATAAACAATTAATTCTCGAGATTCAAATTTAAATAAACAATTAATCCTCGAGACACGAATGTAGATAAACAATTAATCTTCGAGACTCGAATATAAATAAACAATTAATCCTCGAGACTCGAATATAAAATAATAATTAATGCTCAAACAAACAGGAATAAAAACTAACAATTTTAATCCATACTTTAAACTTATAACGTCTATGTTCGATGACGTTATCAAATTAAATAATTAAACATAAAATGAAATTTTTAAAAAATATTTTTAATCTAATAATACTTGAAATTTGAAATAAATATCCTATTACAAGAAAAAAAATCGAAATACGGTGTTTGTAAAATGAACTTTTCCCGGAGTCACAGCTCCTCAAAATCAGTCTCAAACAATATAATCCAAGTATAATAAAATAAAGCAATAAATTTAACCCACAAAATAAATTATATCTATACACATAAAATTGCTGCAAATGATAAACACAATCACCTAAACCCAAAACTCCGGCTAATAGCTAACTTTCCGGAGTATAAAAACAATCTCTAAAAATTATGAAATTAATATATATAAACTAACATGCTAGAATTAGGGCTATAAACGAGCCGAGTCGGACCGAGTTTCTATCGAGTCGAGTCGATCTCGAGTTTTTTCTAACCGAGTCGAGCTCTAGCTCGATTATCTTAACGAGCTTTTTTTTTGCCGAACTCGGGTTCGTTAATGACCCGAGTCGAGTCGAGTCAGTAACGAGCCTACCGAGTCGATCCCGAGTAGAACCGAGTTTTTCGATATTTTTTTATTTTTTTCGGCTTATTTTTTTTAATAAAAACTAAAATTAAAACACTAAAAACTAAAAATTAAAATTAAAACACTAAAAACTAAAATTAAAACACTAAAAACTAAAAACTAAAAACTAAAAACTAAAACAATAAAAATATATATATATATATATTTTTTAATATTTTTTATCGAGTACCGAGTCGAGTCGAGTACCGAGTCGAGTCGAGTCGAACAATCAAAAAACTCGACTCGACTCGTTAAGCTTAACGAGCTTTTTTTTCTTGCCGAACTCGAGTTCGTTAACGAGCCGAGTCGATCTCGAATTCAGCTCGGTTCGTTTACAGCTCGAGCTAGAATATTTACAAGCTTCAAGTCATACTCTTAAAAACATTATCATAAGATCAATTCTGGACACCCCACGAGTCTTTTCTAATAGTCGGAAAATATTCTCAGAAAAATCCGAAATTAATATTCATGCACGAACTCATGTTGTACTGCCTCCTAACTTGATCACCATCATCAAATCTTCTTTCTATATTCCTAAATAAAATAAAAAGGAAAACCTGCCCAGAAAATAATCTTCTCAAAACTCGTCCAAAATTATACATATGCGTAGGCCTTAAAGCGCTAGTCATTTATATATATAGATATCGAATATTGGATGCACAGTTTGTAAGTGATAAATTTTGAAAGGTTTAAGGCCCCGTTCGGTATTGTTATTGCAGACAACTATAACAGTTTTTCAGTAAAAAGTTTTCAGAAATATGTTTTGTAAATTTTAAAAACCTCTGCATGGAAAAACCCTTTTGATCTAAAATCTACTATTAGCAAAAACATGTTCCCCGTGTTTTTGAAAAAACTGTTTTTAGTTTTTGCAGGCAGTAGCTATCAGTTTTATCATCAAACTTTCCCAAAAACATTATTTTTATATATTATATATCAAAATATACATAAATCAAAAAAATTACCAAACAGTCATCTGATTTTTTTGACAACACTTTTTCTCACGGCACTCCCAAACGGAGCCTAAATCTATAAACATACGTACCGTAGAGACACGACACAGAGACAGGCAACCGAGAGAAAGGAGCACGCAGTGATAAACGGAGAGGAGAACGGGTGATGTGCGCGTGGGGGAGTGGGAATTTTCAGATTGGAGGGGGAGGGGGCCGAATGTAAAGAAGAGACCGAGAGACAGAGGGGGATGGGGGTTTGGGTAGATAGAATAATTATAAAAAAAGACTTTTTTATATTTAAATTATAAAACATATTTTTAAAAATCATTTTAGTAATACATTTAATCTCTAAATAATTTTAAATAATCCCAAAAATCTATATAAAAAAATATTTTATGGGAAATATATAAATTTTATTATTTTTAAAATGAGACAATAATAAATTTCTAAAATATTTAAATATTTCGATTATTCAAAAATATAAAAATACTAAATTTTGAATATTCAAATAATTTACTCAAAATAAAATTTTCACCCGAAAAATAATACTGACTCGAGATACTAACCCGATCAGTAAAATTATATATATATATATATATATATATATATATATATATATATATATATATATATATATANGATCTTAAAAGTAACAGCATTCGGCTGAATATATATATATTAAACCGAACCAATCCTCAATGAACCGAAAATAATAATAAAAATATGGGAATGCATCCAACTAGAATAAAATATAAAAAATTTATTCCTACTCTTTTGAGAAAATCAATAAAATATTTAAATAATAAAAATAAATTTTCAAAATATCGGGATTGTCACACATAGTGCCCAATCCCTCTTCCGCCAATTTCATTACTTTTTAATATTTAATGCTCACTTTATGCGATCAACAGTCAATACCAAGTACATGATTGATCTTTTAAAAATTAAAACGTTAATATTACAACATATATATGTAACATATATATTAGTAACGGTATTAATTGATACAAAATAATCATTAAATTTTTTATATTGTAATGTTTTAAGTTTTAATTATGTTGTTCTTGTAATGTTTTTTAATTATATGTCATATATTTGAACTATGGAAATTGTTTTATTTTTGTATTTAAATTCATGTAAATTAAAAAAAATTATTAATTTTATTTTTATACTAATCAAAATATTATAATTAAATTATATGTAAGTTATGTTGAATATATGAATCAGTCAAGTGGCCCGACAACATTGTAGTTGCTGTTATTAGCTCTTAAAGTTGGGCAAAGCTTAAGAAGAAACATATTATTGGGCCGGGCTGGGTTGGCGTACAAATGTGTTGGATTCCAAACCGATCCACCCCCGAGCGTCCAGATCCGACTTGCCGGAAGAAGGATATCCTTTCTGCACTGCTTCGAATTAAGGTGAATGTCAAATCATACCCATATCTATATATCAATCTGTGGTTGAATTTGAGAAGTCTAGTTTCAGATATTTATGTATAATCGATAGTAAAATAAATCAAGAAATAATTAGGCTTCATTTGATTTAGTTTGGTTTTTTGTTTCACTGTCTGCTACTCTCTTGGTTTCAAAGTAGTAATTCGGTTTTATTTTTGCATGTATTTTAAGGTGGATTGAAAAGATACATTTTTATTTTCATTAATGTACGTTAAAATACGTGTAAAAGTTATAATGAACTATTAATTTGAAACGGAGGTACTAATTTGATTATGGGTTAATTTAAGTTGTAACATGTTCGTTAGGTTGAGAGTTCAATTTTAGAATTAAAATTCACTTTCTGGTGTCACATTATAACAATGGCCGTAACAATTTTACAGCTAGCATTGGACTTGCTCCCACAGAAATACAGAGTACAACTATTTAAGCTCGGATTTTAACCTGTGAATTATCTGTTTTATTTTGTCGATAGCAGCCATATACATATTTTTGTTACGTTCAGGTGATTCACACGTCCCCTGCACAATGTGCAGACTGTTCTTCCCTCTTGGTGTGAGACTTGTGCATTATACACCTGCCGAGTCCTGTGTTGTATTCTAGTCCAATGTATCGGATTGTGGTAATTTGGGCAAAATATTTTAACATTGTAGAGAAATTATAAAGGACCAACACCCTGGTGCTGCAGTTTATATAATGGAATTTGGGAATCATCTATGCTCATAACATTAAGAAAAATATTGTGTTTAGTACTTCATGCAATATGATGGATAAGCCAACTTTCATTTTCCACTAATTGTTCTACTACATTATTCTGGGAGTGCAAAATGATACCTTTTCCATTGCTTACTTAAGTGTCATTTTCATGGTCAAAATGTGGCTCTCCATTTTTTGATAGAAGAGCATAATTTCGTGATAGTAGGAATTATGATTACACCACAGTATTAGTAACCTTCACTTTTGTAATTCCAAAGATTCTTATACCAAAATTTTTGTATATACTAGCAGCTATGGTTCAGTCCTTGGATTTCCGAAGTTTTATTCTTCGGGCTCGAGTGCTAAAGCTGTATAGACAAGCACTTAAGATTACACAAAGAGCACCATGTGACAGTAAAGGTAAAGTTTTTTTTTTATACATCTTAAGCTAAGATTAATGTTGTCAGATACCTGTTATTTGGAGTACAGAAAAATATTATACTTTATTAATCTGATGGTGCATGCCTAGTTGTGTTTTTTTAAATTCATTCATTCATTCTTTCAGCTGAATTGAGAAATATAATTAGACAAGAGTTCGAGAGTCAACGGAATTGCAGCGACAAGCAGAGGATACGTTTCTTGATTAGCGATGGATTGGAGGGATTGAAGCGTTTGGATGAGATGCTTGATATGCAAGGACATTGATAATTTGTACATGAATCATATTATCAGACAAGAAATTAATGTTGGTTACTATCATTTGTTACAAGTTTCTTCCCTGGCCGGCAGTGGTTGATCCCTTCAGAATTTTTACTTGTAAATGACTGTGAACCTTTGTTTGCTAAGCAAGCATGCGTGCAGACGATTCCCTAATTCAAATTAGGCAGGAGAGCTGTTGATTGATACAGTATGGTTTCCAAGGTGGGTACACTCTGCTATGTTTGCAAAGTGGCTGCTCTGGCATAGGATACTGCATTTATATTTTATCACAAGTTTACCTTGCAGCTAGCAATGCAGCATGATTTCAACTCAAATCTTTTTTGACATCAACTGTTACATGGATCTTTAATATTGTTAAATTTCCCTGTGGTAATGTGACTGGGAGATTGTTGTCCAGTCAGTCCTGCAGATTGACAGTCATCTAGGTAGCTCCCGTACATTACGTATGTAGTTTCTCATGTTTATGTTTGTTAGGTTTTAAATAATTGGTCCTTATAATTTGTTGCTGTTGTACCTGGACTCTGGTGACTAGTGAGTTGTTGCTTGGTTGTTTTTGTAGTACAAAACTCAAAACATTTGCTTAACATTTGACTAGTTTCGGTGGTTTGTTGCCAAGTTTCATACTGTCTTGTACTTACTGTTTAATGTGAGGGGCTTGAACAATAAGCAACTCTCACTAAAGAATGTTTTTAATGTTAATAATGTGTCCTTGATTGGCCTTTTCGAGACTAGGGTGAATGTAAATAATGCTTTCTCTGTGGTTAATTTCCTTTCGCCAAGGATGAACTGGTTTTTTTAATTACAACCATCACCCTAATGGTCGTATCTGGATAGGCTGGGCCCCAACTATATGGGGAATATATATTACTTTAAGCACTTCTCAGTTGGTTCACTGCTCTGCAATACACCTAGAATCTAATACTTAAGTGGTTATCTTGTTTATTTATGAACTTTATACTTATATGGAAACAAGAAGGCTTTTGCAAGATCTTGTTTCTTTGCAGCACAGTTTGGGTTTAGGTTTAAATGCTCCTGCTTGGTGTTTATGTGGAGATTTTAATACTATTCTTGACGTGACTGAAGCACAAGGGGGTCAGTTTCTTGGGAACAAGGTATAACAGATTTTTCTAAATGCTTATCGTAAATGGGCTTGGTGGATCTGAGGAGTATAGGATTCTTGTTTACCTGGTGGAACAGCTCTTTTGATAATTCAAAATTTCATAAATTGGAGCGAGTGCTTGTAAATGATGCTTGGCTGAATAAATTTCCCTTGGTTCAAGCAAATTTTCTCCCGCGAGTTTTCTCTGATCACTCCCTGGCTACTGTTCAGATGGGTATCCCTCGACTTCAATTAAAGAAACCTTTCCGGCTATTTTATCATCTTCTAGACCATCCAAAATTTCTTTTTGAAGTTATAAATGCTTGGAATTCTCCGGTTTATGGTAACCCGTGGTTCGTTCTTACAAGTAAGTTGAAGAAAGTAAAGACTGCCATGATTAAAACAACGGAAGGGAAAATATGCATGATCTATTGGTTTCTTCGAAGCAAAACCTGATCAATTTTCAACCGTCCATGCCTAGTATCCTCTTCTAGGGAAGGGCCTCTTGAAGAAGGTAATCTGTGTACACATTATGCTAATGCTCTCGTGGCTGAAGAAGTTCTCATGAAGCAAAAAGCTTGAGTTCATTGGCTTAACTGTGGAGATAAGAACAACAAGTTCTTTTTTCAAGCTTGGCAAGGGCATTGGAACTCAAACAAAATTCTTAATCTAGAAAATGATGATGGTATTTCTTTCTCAAGTCACTCGGAGATGGCTTCTATTGATGTGGACTATTATTATAAGCTGCCAAGGAGGGAAAAGAAAGTCATGGAATTTCCTGAGTTTTTCANAGGGAAAAGGAAGTTATGGAATTTCCTGAGTTTTTCGTTGCTGCTTGGGCTGCGATTGGTTCAGATTGTTGAGATGGAAGTTGTTCCTCTCTTTTCTGTGTGTCTAGGTTTTGGCCTAGTCCATTGTATTTTCTTGTCGAGTTATAAAATTAGCTGCTTAGCCAAAATGTTTTACCAAAATACTGCATGAGTATTACACATTCGTTCATTGTCCATATGAAACTTATGGACAAAGAGGTCAAAAAAAACAGACATATAAAAATTACATTCGTATATCAAAATTGTAATGTTATAAGCTCAAGTAACTCGAAAATTTAAAAAAAAATAGTAGCAACTCATTAATGACAACCCCAACAATTTGGTTGGTATATACACCTAAAGTTGATCAGAAGACAACAAAGAAAACAAAATACTNCCGAGAAGGTAAAATTCGACACCTCAACGTTTCTCGATTTCATACACTCAATCAAATACCAAGCCACATCAAACCTCCTCACTTTTCCACAGAGGTCAATCATTTCATTATAAACATCCGGGGAGTCAACAACATTACAAACCCAGTTAAAAAAAGCTAGGGTTTGCATAAAGGGAATGCCATGGCGGGGCCCACCACATTTCTCAATCACACGGCCCACAATGGTGGATGACAGTGAATNTCTTTATCTGTCCTGCTCTTCTCAGCTGCTGCAAAACCATTTCATACACTGCCTGACTAGGCTTTAAGCATTTTTCTTCCATCATCTCCCGGAAAAACTTGTAAGCATTATTCCAGTGTCCCATCCCACAATATAGTGATAACACNCACAATGGTGGATGACAGTGAATTAGCAGCTGAGACTTGAGAGAAATCGAAAGATAGAGTTGGGATAGTGAGATTAGGGTTAGGGTTAGTTTGGTGGTGGTGTTTGATAATGGAGTGGAGTTTATCTGAAACTAGGGTTTCAGACGGGGTGAGTTTGATGGTGGGTTTGGTTGTTTCGGGGTGCTCTACGACGTCGTTTTGGAGGTGGAGTGATTGTAGGGGTGAAGAGGATAGGGTACAGAGAGGAGAGAGAAAGTGAGAGTGGAGGTTTTGGTTTGATAATCATGGCCATAGTAGGCGAGGAGAAGCTTCACTACCGCATACCGCAGAGGAAACTTAAAAACTAATGTTAGCGACGCCGTTTAATATATTATATTATATACTCCCTCCGTCCCGGCCAAATGTTTACATTTGGTCCGGGCACGGAGACCAAGGATAGTGGGTGTAATAGTGATTTTATTGTTAAAATAAATGAAGTAGTGGGTGTAATAGTGTAAAGTGTTGAAAAAGTGGAGTGAAGTAGTGGATGTAATAATATATTTATTGTTAAAAGTTACTATTTTTAGTAATGTAAAGAATTGGGTGGGACGTCCCAAAAAGGAAAGTGTAAAGAATTGGTTGGGACGGAGGGAGTATTTCTTTATTTTATATAATACAAATAGCTTGATGTTCCACGAGGGTGTGCATTATTATTATGAAATTGTAACTCAATTTTTGTATTCAAATAATTCTTATTTTTAGGTAATTATCTAAGTTCATTATNGCATACCGCAGAGGAAACTTAAAAACTAATGTTAGCGACGCCGTTTAATATATTATATTATATATTTCTTTATTTTATATAATACAAATAGCTTGATGTTCCACGAGGGTGTGCATTATTATTATGAAATTGTAACTCAATTTTTGTATTCAAATAATTCTTATTTTTAGGTAATTATCTAAGTTCATTATTATGACCCTTTTTCTCTAATATAAATTTTAAGGGCTTGACATGTCTGAGAATGAGCTGANGTGTAATAGTGTAAAGTGTTGAAAAAGTGGAGTGAAGTAGTGGATGTAATAATATATTTATTGTTAAAAGTTACTATTTTTAGTAATGTAAAGAATTGGGTGGGACGTCCCAAAAAGGAAAGTGTAAAGAATTGGTTGGGACGGAGGGAGTATTTCTTTATTTTATATAATACAAATAGCTTGATGTTCCACGAGGGTGTGCATTATTATTATGAAATTGTAACTCAATTTTTGTATTCAAATAATTCTTATTTTTAGGTAATTATCTAAGTTCATTATTATGACCCTTTTTCTCTAATATAAATTTTAAGGGCTTGACATGTCTGAGAATGAGCTGAGTTAACACCTTGAGGTTATATTTTCTAATACAAATATAAGGATATTTATGTAAATGCAAATGAATGAATTTAATATTTACAAAACTGTCGGTCAGAATTTGTACTATAACCTCAGGCTCACCTGAAGTCATCCTCAATGCCAGTTTTCTCAAATTTTAATTATTAACTATTTAAATATGTTAATCTAATAAAAATTAATATTAAAAGTAGTTGAATCATTAAAATTTTATTATTATACTAGTTTGCATCCCATGTATCAGATTTTATTTAAAGAATTAGAATTTATCTTTATTCTTACTATTATATTCTATATATAATAAGCGTAACAGAGATTTTATCCAAATACTACCAAAGTCTGAGGATCGACTCCCATCAACTATCAACTACATATAATTATATATTAAGATTTGGAGATTGATTTCTATTACTATATAATATTATATATTTATTTATTATAAAAATAGGTCTATAGATCGACTCCCATCAACTACCTATAATTATATATTAAGATTTGGAGATTGATCTCTACAACTATATAATAATATATATTTATTTATTATACAAATAATACTATATTAATACATATATTATAAGATATAATAAAAATAAAGATTTAATAATGTAAAAAAATATTATGCCGTACATTATCACACAGGTAATATCACGCGGTTAGAATTCAGGTATATCTTCGATCTCAAGTGACCATTAAGCCAAAGAAAAGTAATTTTTCTTATTTCTTTTTCCATGAAAGAGGCTCAAAAAATTTTGTGTTAAACGATACCATCATAGTACCAGCTTTAAAAGCTAAAGAATAAATATATTTATTTCTAATAATGGTAAAATATTATTTAATTATCTATAAATTGTACTCCCTTATGTCACATCTATTTTTTTTTACACTTTCCTTTTTGGGATGCCCCTCCCAATTCTCTACATTTCAAAACTTACCACAAAAATAATAAAATTTTATAATATAAAAATCAACTACATCCACTACTTTCCTCTACTATACTGACTTTATACATTAAATATTGATGGGTCTCATTATCTTTACTTTTCACCATTATTATATATATATTCATAACCTCTGTGCTCAACTCAATTGTAAACAATTGGGTGGGACGGAGGGAGTAATAATTAATATTAAAGTCTGGGATCAATTCTTAAGAACTATATAATATTATATAACTATTTATTAATTGTTTTAAAATATTAATAATGATAAAAGATTTTATTTTAATTAATTAAAAAAATACAAAAATTTATAAATAATATTTATATAAAATTGATAGCTATATATATATATATATATATATATAATTCGTGCAAATTTCCCGAGTTTCAAATTATATTCTATATATAATAAGGGTAAAATAGATTTTATTCAAATACTATCAAATGTCTGGGGATCGATTTCTAATACCTGTATAATATTATATAAATTATAATTAAAACATAGATTTATTGATAGACTCCTAATAATTATATAACAACATCTAAAAAATTGTTGTACCCCCATCCTTTTATGTTTAAAGAATACGCAATGACACATGATTGATATATTCATCGCGATGATCATGGGATTTTAAAATTTTCAGTGAATTAACATCTGTATTAATATATATTTTGAATATGAACTGAAGTTTAGTTATTAAAATTAATAAAATTTGCAGGGAATTAATATCTGTATTATTATATTATTATATTTTATATATAATAAATTTTAAAAAATATATAATTATTAACCATATATAATAATAATTATTATATAATTAATCATAAGTTATAATTAATAAATTGGGATTTCTATCAATTACGTAATATTTGGCTTGTTTGGCCTGTCTTAAAATAAGTCCTTTTGGACTTATTTTCGGGTAAAAATTTCATATTTTGATAAATGTTTTTTATACAAGTATTTAATGTATATTTAAGATTCTATAAGTTGCAAAAAAAAGTTAACTTTTTTCAGAAAAAAGTTAGGAATCTCTAACTTTGTCTTAAAATAAGTTGACTTATTCTG